>JAQQPU010001771.1:59091-76435 GCA_029168905.1 Artemia sp. Kazakhstan ARC1039 | reverse complement strand
GATACCAGCTGAGTACTGGCTTGCCACGTCTCCTGATAGACGTGTGTTTGACCCATGCGAAAGAGACCCACATGGCATTATTGAAGTCAAGTGCCCATATAGTCTTTGAGACAAAACTGAGGAACAGTTTTTAGCTGAATGCCCATACCTCACATGCTTGAGAAAAGACCACCACTATTATTATCAGATCCAAGGGCAACTTGGCATTACTGGACTATCATGGTGTGACTTTGTATTATGGACAAAAAATGTTATAATAATACAAAGGATACCTTTTGATAATGTTTTTTGGGAAAATGAAGTCAAAACTCTGACTGATTTCTATTTCCAACATTATCTGGAATACTTGTCTGAGCTTCTGTAATTTGAGGTCCTTTGACTAATGTGATAAACCTTTTCGACGTATCCAGAAACCGCGAAAGAGAACCCCTCACAGGCACCAGTTACGGAAAAAAATTTCTTTGCGAACAAGTTTGAGTTGAGTTTCGCAACGCTGATTGGTTGACGCTCAAGTTTCAGTAACGGTCCATGTTGCAGAAGCAACACTTCGGAAATGTTGAAGTAATGTATTTTGAGTTCCTTTGATTTTTGTGATTAAGAGTTCCTTTGATTTATGTGATTATGAGTTCCTGCAAATATAAGCATTCTTTTTTTAACCTATATATATATATATATATATATATATATAAAAGAAACCTAACTAAAACTTGTCTTTCATCAAAAATTCGGCCACTAGTCAAATCCGTTTTCTTTAATTTGGCTGGGTACTTTATTTTCCATACAAATTGATAAATTATTCTTGTTATTTCCTTTAATGTTGTTTTATTTGGTAGAGAAACTGTTGCAGAATACCATATTATAGGGCATACAGAAATAATTACATACGGAGCCTTCTGGTGTATAGTTAGACTTCAGTTGTTTCCATAAGAAATTGCCTTTTTTACAATGCTTCTAATTTCATTCCAATTTAATTTCTGCGTTTTCTTCCAACTGTTGTTGAAAACTGTTCCAAGTACTTTGGTTTCTTCTTTGGTTGGTACACCATGCACGAAATCTCTATCCTCATCTCTGAGGCTTGAACTCTCAGATTTTGCTTTATTTATTTCTACCTTGAAAATCAAGGAGGCACACTTGTGCCTCTAAAGAGGAGACCCACCACAATGTTAAGCGATTTCCGGTCCTAGTGGTCGCAGAGAGACAGCAGTGATTGCTTGTTGTAGCCCAAGCTCCAACTAAGAAACGTGCAAAATTTCACCCCCTCCGGACTTTATCTTCATGGGTAAAAGTGGGCCGGAAGTTTCGACCCTCCGACCACAGCCCCCCTTTAACGTTGTCCGATTGGGCTGGTTAAGCATTTAGAGGTAAATTTAGAGGTTAAGCAGTCCTAGGGCCCGGGAGCTTATCCTCGAAATTTCAGCTCAATCCAATCACTCCTTCCCTGTTTTCCAAAAAACAAATATAGCCACTTAAAGTTCATTTCTCTTTTTTTTTTATCAGCCACGCCTACAGGCCACAGTTGGCAACGGATCCGGGTGAATGAGGACTCATTTGAAGCGGAATTCGACCTGTTAGGGCCTTTTGATATTTTCAGACCGAAAGAATTATCCCCCGAATTATATTTACGAAAAACCTCGTTTTCCTATAAGAGCCCATGTTAATTTTTTCCACCACAACCCCCCTTTAACGTTGTCCAATCGGGTTGAAATTTAGAGGATAAGCTTTGCTGGGGCCTGGGAGCTTATCCTCAAAATTTCAGCTCAATCCGATCCTTCCTTCCCTATTTTTCAAAAACCAAATATCAAGTTTTGTGGGGATTTGCTTGCGTCAAAAATAGATACGAGAGACTAAAACAATATGACTAGTGTCTCTGTGGTACAATGGTTGCTGTTCCTGACTGTCAGGCGGAAGATCCGGGTTGGATTCCCTGTGAGAGAAAATTTTTTATATACTGAATTTAAAGTTTAAAAAAGAAACTCAGTTTCTTTTTTAAATCCAATCTATTAAATCCTTCGGCTCAACAGGCGTCTCCAGAAGAATATCACAGTCGGCCTTCAGGTTACAGGTAAGTCTCCACTGCTTTGATAACATGCCGTATACCCACATGCTCGAAGAAAAGTTGAAAAAAGAAAATCTTACTGTGCATTTGATTTGAGTATTCAGGAATTAAAAGCCTTAACACAAGAATCTTCAAAAGCGGGGGGTTTGGGAGGCGGCAGCCCCCCATCTTTAACTCCTGAAAAGATCAACTAACAGTTAGTCAAGCAATAATAAGTAATAAACTGTACAAAAACGTGCAGAAATTATTTGAAAAAAACTACGTTTTCTAAAGAGTTAAAAAGGCTGAGTCACAAGTTCGAACCTTAAAACGTGCAGGGATTAGGAAGTGTAGTTGGGGGGCTGCCACCCCCCAAACCCTTGCTTCCGTATATAAAAGGGGTTGTGCTCTCCTCAATGCCTCACTATACGCTAAAGTTTTTATTGTTTAAAAAAGAGTTGTGAGAAAGTCAAACTTTAGCGTAAAGAGCGAGGCGTTGAGGAGAGCACAGCCCCTTTCATATACGGAAGTGAGTTCTCTTCTTCCAGATGCAAAACCAGCATAGAAGTCCTCAGTGTTGAAATGTCTAGAACATAATCTAGTGTAGGCATCTGAGATTTGGAACAAGAGACCTTCATCTCTTTGAATCTTCACAAGCCACTCCTTTCTCAGATCCTTATCACTTGGAAGCTTGTGAAAGGAAACCTGAAATATAATTCCACTATTAGAATGATAGTTGTAACAAGGGCTGATGAGCGGTCAGATTTTCGACAATCCTCAGGGCTTATCACTTCCCAAAATCTCTCAAGTAGCCTTTGTATCCCTAATCAGTTAATTAAAAATAGAACTGCAAGCTTGAATCCTCTTTAGGGGGAGGAAAACTAATTTTTGACCTGGAACATATTCTGCATTGAAGGGTAGGAAGTGATAGCCCCTAAGGATTGTGAAAACTCTGACTGGATCATTGACTCTTGATTGTAGTAGTGTTCTTGCTCTGCTCACCGACCATGCAAGTTCAGTGACAACCAAAAGGGTGAAGGGTAAAAAGTATGGATACCTCTGGGTTTTTCAGAAATATAATTTTTTTCATTCCCTTGAAAGGGGATTTTGATGACAGGGATTTGAAGCCTTCAGTAACCTATCACTGGGTAACTGTACAACCCTTATCCAAAATTTTGTCATTTGGACTGTCCTATAACTTTTAAGAGACCATAGTCCAAGGTCTCCTTTAAGAAACTGGGTATGGGTCATTTTATGCAACCCATACAATCTCTTAAAATAACCTAGCTGAACGCTTTCTAACTGGGCAGCGTTCTCATGTCCCCAGATCTCTGTCCCGTAATGGAGAATCGGCATAATCTTAGATAAAAAAAACCCTCTTATGCAAAGACAAATTCTTTATTCCACTCATTTTATTCCTGAAAAGTGAAAATGTTGCAGCTCTTCCCCTATTTAACGCTTTGATAATATGAGAACTCCATCCACCATTACTTTGGAAGATAAAACCAAGATACAAGATAAACAAAGTCAAATTTGTAGGGATTTCAAACTACTGTAAATAGGTGAATGCAGTGGCGTAACTAGGGGGGGGGGCAAGAAGGGGCAAATGCCCCCCTAAGGAATTTCGTTGGCACATTGCTCCTGAGGATTTTTTTTGTTTTTTGTAATAAAGAGACTTTTAAGCTTTGTGGCACTGATAGGACAATTCATTAGCAATCTTCGCCATCCAGTGGTCGTCAAAATAGTATGATCGACACCAAAGAATATAATCTCAATAAAGCACAGGAGGTTGGGTGGGTAGATGAGAAAAGCTTCATAAAATTAGAAAATTACAGCACAGCCAATTCAAGAAAATTTGGGAGGGGTACAAAAACTTCCCTTTGGTTTTCTTTTTTGATTTAGATACTAAAAACGTAATTTTTCAAAACCAATTCACATCTTTGCCCAAATTATTCAAAGAACGTGAAAGAACTTTTTTAGAAAAAATGGAGCAATTTTTAGAGCAATTCACAGATCAAGATGGATCTTAATTTGCTCTGAAGTGTAACTTTAGATAACTAATGTAAAGAAGAAAAAGATACTTTCAAATTCTCCTCTTTTGATTTATAAGTAATATTGTAAGATAAAGGTAACACAACTTCATCAGAACCCATCAGCATTCAATTAGATAGATGAGTGAATCAAACACTCAATTGTGGTACTCTTTTATCTTACAATATCAACTGGGTAATTTAGAATAAGTTGTAACTCCCTCACATCAATCAAATAATCCCCCTCCCACAACAAAACCAAAATAGGGTACAAGCACCAGAAATGATAAATATGGCTACAACTGGCACTATTCCTTTTTAAAATGAACAGAGGTGGATTGAAATGCTTAACCCTGATGCTTTTCAATTCTATTTCATAGAGAACAAATTTGCTTACTATGAAAGGAAGGTAGATTTCAAATATATCTAGCTAAGATACACAGTTGTTTAGTAGAAGAGCATGTATTGAAACACCAGTAAATTGCACAGAGTGAAATGATAAAAAGGATAAAGCTTCAAAGTGAAGTTACTATCAAACTTAAATAGAGATGTGAAGCAAAACAAGTAGCTCTGAATCATTCCATTCTGAAAATCAAAAAGTTAATTCATAATCAGGGGTGTTGTTTGGGGGGGGGCAGCCACCCCCCAATAATGTGGAGAAACAAATATTATATATCCCATGCCCCTTGACTATCTGGATATAGACCCCTCTTGTCCCCCCTCCCCAACAAAAATACTGGAGTTCATAATTGCTGTGAAATGTAAACATTATTTGCTTTTATGATACAGGACATGAAATTGGTATTAGCATTGTTAATGCTTGGCATTATAGGGAGGAGGCTAATCTACCATTGTTCCTTAAGGCTAAAGCTTCCATTCATTTTTAGGAACATTCAAGGGGAGAATTTATCTTTCAGTTTTCTTAAGAGGTTTTACACTGCTAACTGACAGAAATGTAAGTAAATTGTTTACACTTTTTGCTATCTTGAAAAGGGGTTAGGTTAGGAAAATGAAACTTTCAGTTATGAATCCAGGGCCAAAACCATACTTTGGAAAGGTATTACCAAGCTTCCACATTGATGATCTTATGATTTCTAAGTCTTAGAAATTTGTCTGCTTGACAGGTCTATGGTCTATACCATTTGAAATTTCAACAAAACAACATTTTACCTCAGGGACAGGTAGACTAAAGTATGTCATAGGAAGGTATTTTGAAGTACCTGCCTCCACTCCTTCCCCCTCTAGAGAGCAGTGACCTTTGATGACCTTTCAAAATCTTTGTGATCTGACACTGAAACCTTGCAAAACAGATCTTCTGCTTTAATTAAGTACAAGAAAACTATTTTCAGCTTCACAACTTTACTCAATCCAAATTCATGAGGTTTCAAAGATCTGCAAATATATTTCCTAAATTTATAAAAAAAACCATTGATATGGCTTAATATACTACTCAAATAATAGGAATTGCATTTTCAGAATTAAAACCACAGAAAAAGAAACTGATGACTGAAAATTAAGGTAATATGTTGTTTTGTCAAAATTTCAATAGGTATAACCTGCCAAGTAGGCAAATTTCTAAGACTTGGAAATCAGAAAAGGGTTAAAATGGAAGCTTAGTAATACCTTTTTAGATTGTGTTTTTGGTCCTGGATTCATTACTGAAGGTTTCATTTACCTAACCCCTTTCCAAGACAGCAACAAGCAGTTCAACTAGAATTTTACTATTAATTTTTCTTTGGGTTGAAAACCAGTGGTGCTGTTTGAGGATGGCAGGGGAAAAAAGAAAACACTAAGACCATAACATCCTTCCTTTATAAAGTACAATACACTTTAATGATTAACCTACATTACCATAGTTTTTTCCAATAAATTGGACAAAATAAAATATAATATAGCCCATGAATATGGACTTTTTGCCCCCCCCCAATAAATTGCTGGAATAAAATTCTACTTTAGCTACCTCACTCAAAATCAAAGGTCAGGGCCCTCTAGAGGGAGGAGTGGAGGTAGGAACTTCAGAACACCTTCCCAGGACATACTTTAGCCTGTAGACCCATCCCTGAAAGTTTCATTTTCCTAACCTGTCCCCTTTCCAAGATAGCCAAAAGTAGCTTAAGTAGAATTTTATCAAATGCTGGAGCTATGCCCCTGATGGGAACAAGGTTAAAAAAAAGAAATTTATCAATTATTCCCCCTTTGTTACTGTTTCTAAATGTAAGAAAAAGTGCTATTACAACTAAATCCTAAAACATGTCAATACAACTGGAACTTTTAGATTCCTGAATTTATACTTTCTCAGCATGATAGTTGTCACTCAGACAATACCCCTCTAATTCTGATTGGGTAAATTTTTGACAGTTCATATCATTGACTTACATATAAAGTAAACATACTACATGATGCCTTTTTTATGCTCTTTCCAAATATAACAATAATTTTTTTCATAAATGAATTTTACCCCCACCTCTATATATACTAATTGAGGGTACATATTTGCACAAGAGGGCAGTGGGGGTAAAGTTTATTTCTGATACAAATGAGAGGTATGTTTAAAATCTACCCCCCCTTCCTCTAATGTGCAAATATATACCCTGAATTGGTATATATAGCCTAGGGATGGGGGTAAGATTCATTTTGACAAAAATGATCATTATATTTGTTAAGAGCATAAAAAGCGCATCAAGTAGTATGTTTACTTTATTTGTAAGTCAATAATATGAACTGCTGAAAATTTACCTCTGATTGTCTATCAGATATATAATGGGTAGGCCTACAAAAAGAAAACAATAAGACCATAACAGTCTTCCTTTATAAAGTGTAATACACTTTATTGATTACATTACCATAGTTTTCTTCATATTTATCTATGTCTTAAATAATATTTATTCAACAATTCCTTTGAAGTTCCTATATAGTCCAGGACCATATTTGGAACCACTAGGAAAGGGTGCATTGCCTGCACAGCATAGGCCTAAACAAGCTTATCAGGCAATACCACAAAGATAGCCCTTTTAACTACTAGTATTACCAACCCACATTTTAAACACATTTAAAAAAATACAGCCTACAGTGATTTTTATGGGTACAGCAAACCTGTATTAGCAAAGGAACAATAAAAAATGGCCTATATAGTTCAGGACCATATCTGAACAATTAGGAGGGAGGTGCATTGTCTACATAGCAATAGGCCTAAACAAACTTATCAGGCAATACCATGTAGATAGCCCTTTTAACCACTAGTATTACCAACCCAAAGTTAAATTACAGTCTAGGCTACTTTTTATAGTTCATTTGACTTATTTACAAGTCAATCAGGCTTTTTATAACCTATAACTCACCAAATACTTCACCAGGCTTTGGAGCTGAAAATGCTATGTTAGGGCTAAAGGAAGCTATTTTTACTCACTCTGTCAGGTAGTTTTAGGTCTCGGGATTTTTTCCAAGATTCTTTGCACAAGGGAACACAACAGTATGGTCCTCCCATTGATGAGACTCGAAAAAGACCACAAAAAGTAGACTTTTGTTGTTATTTTCTTCTTTATTCCTATTAGAGATGAGCGATTTTTACCAACAACATGGCTGCCACGAGTAGTTCGTTTTCTCTCCGAGGGTGGCGCTTCAAAAACGAATAAGGTCTATAAAACGGCCGTCAAAACTTGGACACCATTAAAAGTAAAGTTAGATTTTGGGCAAAAAATATGCCTGGCTTATTTTTGGCTTGTTTTTCAAAGGCTGCGGCTTACTTTATTGTTTACGATCTGGCCACACTGGTAGTCTCTATCTACTCTTGCAAAAAGAGTATTTTAGGGTATCAAAAGATAATTTGGAATGGTCGATAGTAGTCTCATGGAAAGAAATAAAATGTAAGTAGCCAAGGCCCCATAGCCTAATTGAAAATTGCTGTATGTTATAAAGTACCACTAAGGTTTTATAACTCTTAGCCTAATATTTACTTTTTTAGGCTAGATAGAACTGGCCTATGGCTATATCTAGACCTTTTTGGGGAATGTGGGGTGAATTGTTGCAACATAGCTTAATCTTAAACACTACAAAGAGCATGAAATTAGAATTCTAAAGGTGCTATTCAATTTCTTTTGTAGTTTTCTCTCTATAAAAGCTTATGGCAATGCCAGATTTTGTTCACTACTTAGCTATGTAAAATACAACCATACCAGTCAATGCACTTTTTTATGTTCTGTCCAAATATACTAATCACTTCCTTTGCAAATTCTATTGCTGGATAAATTTTGAATTAATCAATACTTGGCTAGTTCTAAGATAGATAAATGGGTCTTTTTATGTTTTTTTTTTCCTAATATGGCAATACAATAGCTTTCATCAAAATTTTGGTAAAAATTTAGAATTATGACACCTGATAAGGAGACATGTTATTCTTACTTTAAAATATGTACAATGATCCTAGTTAACATATTATCCAAGGGGAGAACCTTTATCATCAAGTCTTTCCTCTTTTTCCCTTCTTTTTCCAACTTAAAAGAAAAAATTACAATTTTTGCCATGCTCTCAACACAATGTGTAAATCTTTTAAAATTGCTGCTATAAATTGTTTTTTATAGATAGCATTCATCCCAGTCATTGTTTATTTCATTTTTTTTAATGATAAATAAGTCAGTGGTGAAAAGTGGTGATTTTGTATATTCACCTCATCATTTTCAATAATAATAATAAAAAAAAATTATACCCCCACCCCCTAATGTGCAAATATATAACAAAAATTGCATTCTGATTCTAAATATAACCATCACTTACATCACAAATAAATTTTGCCCCTACCCCCATGATGTGCAAATATATAGCCTGATTTGGATATATTTAGGGGTTGGGGTACAGTTCATTTGGTTATATTTAGGTTCACAATGCAATTTTGGTTATATATTTGCACATTAGGGGGGTGGGGGTAAATACTCTCTATGTATATGTATGTTTATAGCAATATTTTGTATTTTTGCCACTGTTTTATCTGGAATAAACAATGACCAGTATGAACACTATCTATAAAGAAACAATTTATAGCAGCAATTTCAAAAGATTTAAGCATTGCATTTAGAGCATGGAAAAAATGAAAATTTCTTTCTTTTAAGTTGGAAAAAGAAGGGAAAAAGAGAGAAGATTTGAGGATAAAGGTTCTCCCTTGGGATGATATGTTAACTAGGATCATTATACATATTTTAAAGTTAGAATTATCTTCTTAACATGTCCCCTTATCAGGGGCCACAATTCTAAATTTTTACTGAAATTTCATGTTAGCTCTGCAGAAGACCCAGCATTATACCTTATTGTAACAAAATGGTTGCTAGAAATTCTAAAAGCTACCTTAAAAAAACCATACATGCATACTTACCTCATTCCTAAAAGGGGCAGTGCTTTGTAGCATTCTAGCTGGTCAGCACTACATAAGGAAAATATCTTAAAAAAAGAAGTACCATTAGATTCCTTATTTTATGCTCTTTTCAGTATAACTTAATAGTTACTACCATGTCAATGCACTCTCATCCCCTTGATTTTCCCATATAGAGGTTCTAAATAATCTATTTCTTTGTTGTTTATCATCTTGTGAGGCATCACACATTATTTTGTAAAATGCTGAATTCTTTAATTGTGAAAACATTCTTTCTAAGTAAACTCAGTAAAATTGTTGGATAAAAGCTTAGTGAAAAAAAACAGTAGAATAAACATCATAATGTTATTGATGGAAATAAACTCCATATCATAAAATAAGAATATCATTGTTTTAGGTTTTTTTTAGTTTTATATAGGTCTTAAATCCTTAAATTTTACCTTAAATTACTGGGTATTGAACATTGACAACCCTGAACAGTTTTGTCTTAGAAAAGTAAAACATCCAAAATTTAATGTCGCCTGCAGGTTAACTAAGCCACAAAGATATTTTTTTTACCTTTGGGTAGCAAAAAATCATTAAAAAAACAACAAAGATAAGCTTAGCTAGGAAAAAAGACAGATCACAGAAAGAAAATTCAAACTTGGTTGAGATTCAAGTGCAACCATCCTCAGTACAAAATTAGACATAGAGAGAATATTGATAAATATTCATACAACATTAAAAAAGCTTAAAAAATAAATATTAAGATTAGACTCTATTCCTCTCCCCTTCCCCAAGTAAAAATTTAGAGTCCATTTCTCCCAATCATCCCTTGTGGTTTTGTCTTGTTCCCCAAGTCTTTTCTCTATTGATCACCTCATAATATATATATTATCTTGACTTACCTAAATACTGAACTGAGATATATTATGAGTCCCATAAGACCTTTCTCTGTAGAAAAGTATAGGTGGATCACTTGGAGTTAGTTTATATCCTTAAGTAAATTCATTATAGTTTTTCTTGTTGATATAGGGGAAAGCAGTTAGGTGGATGGGAGACAATATTTTACCTGTTTTGCTTGTGTTTGAAGTCTCCAAAATAATTGCTTCAAAGTTTGTATCCAATGTGTCTCAATTGATTTTTTGTTATATATATTTATTATTTTTACTATTTAGGTGGATTTTTAAGAATGTTGATGTGTTGTAACATATGGGCTTTTGTCTCTTGTTTTGGAACACTTAGCACATTACAGTTTGATACAATATTCATTAATTGATTACTTGTTCTTTGTTGTTTTGTGTTAATATTCTTTTTATTCAGTTTAAAATAAAATTCTATTTAATGTTGTTTTCTGTTATTGATATCAAATCTTCTTTTGGTTAGTCTCAATTTAGTTTTTGTTGTTGTTGTTGACTTTGACTCAGTGGGCTTGAAATTGGCAGTGTCTTCAATTAAATATCTTATCTATCTTCTTCACATCTGGAAATCATTTTAAAAACTAAATTAAATCAGATAAATAAAGGCAGAAAAATCTGGAGCTTAGATAGTTTTTCTATTTTAGAGGCATAAATCTGAAGACAAAGTGAAGTAAATAACCTGCAGCCTAGTTTCCAACTTTCAAACATTTTCTAGTTGTAGGTCTTATTGTGTAGCAGGCTTAGGCTGGTTTGCTTCTAAGGAGTATAAAAAATACAAAAGCAAAGTAAAAAATATTGTAAATATTTTAATATAGTAAATATAGTAAAGTTTCTATGTTGACCACCAAAATCAGTCTTTTTATCATATAACTATTTTTGTTGCAATTTGTCATTATAAAAAATAGAAATGTAAATATAATGGTGTTAACTTTTGAGATGCATTGATCTTTGCTTTTTGTGCTTATATCTTCCATCTATTTTATAGGATTTGAGCTCCTTGTTTTCTTTAGAAGATACATCATTGAAGTTTGGTAATTATTCTAATTCTACAGATATCTAATTGCTCAGAGCAGTCAAGAGAAGGCCACTGTGTATTTAACAGTATTGGTGAATCATTAAAACACCCAACCACTTGGGTATCACTGCTGTTAAACAAGGTAAATGGCATTATGATAGATTGAGCCATTTGCTGCTTATTTGTCCTTCTTTGCTTACTAAATTGGATGGTAATTGTAATTCCCTATTTATTTTGGTTGCTTGTACTTGAAAAAAAAACTAACTATAAAACCTTTTTTATTAGTTTTTATAAAATGCACTGAACAAGTTTTTTAGTCATGCTATTTTTGGCAATTTACTGCCTCTTTGCAATTTGTTAAATGATCACCCTAGAATTAATGAGCAAAACATCAGTTTCAATAACATCATTTTCTCCCTAGATAGCTGTTACTAATTTTGAATGAAGGCTAAAAGATTATCACCACTTCCTACAGAAAATAAAAAAATAGATCAACTTTAAGTTTCAAACACATTTCTTAGATTAACAAAAATGTTCAAATTTGGAGATTTGAGCTAGTTTACAATGTTTTGTCAGAAGGTTTGTGTGATGTATGAAGAAAATTTGTAGAGAAAAATTTCCTGTAAGGCCGTGGATAACGTCTGGAATTTTGATATCAGTTAAGAAAAAAAAATCAGTCATTTAAAAAGCAGTTAAAGAATCCAACTGATTATAATATTAAAAATTTTCAAATTTTCAAAAATAAAAATAAGCATTTTTCTTCATACCTTCCATCTCCTCAAACTAACTAACTTTTTCTTGGGCATATTTCTCTCTCTGAAATAACGAAAATAGTGTGTGATCTAAATCCAGATAATTCAGCAGGAATTGACGGGTCTAGTTGTATAATTGTTAAAGAAATATTGTCTGCAGTAATTTTACCATTACAGTATATAATTAATCTTTCATTTAAAACTGGAGTTTTCCCATCTGCTTTTAAAGAAGCAAGGATAATTCCACTTCACAAAGGTGACTCTCTTGAAAACCCATCAAATTACCGCCCTATTTCTATTTTTTCAGCATTTTCTAAAATATTTGAGAAGGCAATTTATAAGAAGTTCTATGACTTTCTTAAATTGTCTAATTTTTTCTCCAGTTCCCAGTTTGGTTTTAGGTCAGGAAACAATACTGAACACGCTATCATTGCTCTCATCCAATATATTCATGAATTCTTAGATAAGGATGAAATTCCAGCAATAACATATTTAGATTTAAAAAAAGCATTCAATACAATACCCCATTGTACTCTTTTTTGTAAATTGTATAATTGTGGTGTGCGCGGACTGGCGTTGTATCTAGTTAAATCTTATCTGGATAAGAGAAAGCAATGAATAGATGGAGGTAATTTCCTCTCTTCGCCTGTTCCTCAGTCCTTGATGGTTGGGGTACCTCAAGGCTCTGTTCTAGGTCCTCTGCTTTTTCTAATTTATATAAATGATTTTTACCGCGCTTTGGCAATCCCATGTCTCAGCACACATTTTGCTGATGATACAGCTGTTTTAATTTCTGAGAGGAATGACGAGAAGTTGGAGACACAACTTGATACTGCATTTTCTAATGTTCTTGATTGGTGTTTTTCAAATTTTATTGCTTTGAATTTATCAAAAACTAATTTCATAATTTATGGCAGAAAGTCAAATATATGCCCTCGTATTACCCGAGTTACTTCTTCAAAGTATCTATTATCAATATCTTGGGTGATAAAGTACCTTGGACTTGTGATTGAGGAAAGCTTATCTTTTAAAACACACATTCAAAATATACGCTTAAAGATTTCAAGGTATGTTGGTTTAATGTGCAGGTTGAGTCATTATTTGCCCCACTTTCTTTACAAAGCATTTATTTTGTTCTGATTCAGTCTAATATTAATTATTGTTCTCTGTTTATCTACATTTAAAAGCCATATTAAACCAATACATTTTACAAAATAAAGCCCTAAGAATCCCGAAACTTTTTACTCCATCGCCTATTGCACTTCCAAATAAGTCTTCTACAGCATCTTTATATACTTATCTAGATATACTTCCAATTTCTCAACAATTTACTTTTAAAGCGATTATTTTCAAATTTAATCATGACATTAAGAAATTACTGCCATATTACCTCAATCAAAGTTTGTTCTTCCAATCACAAGATTTACATCATTATAACATGCGACAAAAAAAAGAGCATCTACATTGACAAGTATAGTACTGAGAGATCTAAATTCGCTCCGTTCGTGTCAATAGCCCGGTGCAGGGATGCTCACAAGGATTTTATTGATCAATTTTCTTCTGTCCATTTAATAAAAAGGAATCTTAAATTTCATTTAGTTCAGGATTACTTTTAATTAAGCGTCTTTTTAATATGACAAAGTTATTTGTTTGGTTTTTTGTTCTGGGTGAATATGGACCTCTTGGCTATCTTTTAGTATTAATTTATATTTAATAATATTGATTTTTTTTTTATTTATATATGGATCCTGGGCTAGCTGCTACTTTCATATTATTGTTGTATTATAGTATCTTTGCCGTCGTAATTATCTTTGTATTGTAGTGTAATTTGTTATTGTATCTTTGTCTAGGCTTAGTTTTTTGAGATTGTCTCCCCATGGGCCTATGTCAATTATATACATGTATGTGTTAATAATAAAATGATTGAACTTGAAAAAAAACTTGAAAGACATCCCCTAGCAGTGTCCTGACCTAGTTTAGAGGATAAACACTTTAGGAGTAGAGGAATCCCAAAACTTAATCTTTTGACATGAGTACAGTTTTGAGTTGCTTGTAATTGGCATTTATATCCTACCTCACTAAAATGGTAACCCAGGATTTCTGCATCAGACTTTAATAATTGTTGCATCCATATTATTCAAGAAGAATAAGATAGTTTTTGAATGATAAATAGGTAAAAATAAATATATCAGAAATTCCAATAGGGAAATAGTATATACTGCTAGCAGGTCAAATTAGCATGATTTTCTTTCTTGCTTCCATTATCTTCAAAAACTATCTCTTGTCTTTTAAGAAGACAATATGCACTAGTCTCAGTGAAAATAATGGAATGGCTTACGTTGGTGTTCTTGTTTCAAACAATGCATCTGGTTTTTCAAATGTTTTTAAATACAGTTTTGTTAATTAAAGATAAAAACAGCAAATTACCAAAAAAAAAAAAAAATTATGAATCATTCTTTAAGACTTTTTGAAAAACACTGACCGAAATTTAACATAAACAATTTGTTTTTGATGGGAAGCAAAAGCTGCAGAAATGATTAAAAAACCATGAATGATCCAAAGTAGGTGCATTTCTAGCACCTCAGCTTTGAGTTTCTTTTATTGTTTTTTTTTGTATGAGCTTTTTATGTGGTCTTTACTGAAGATGAATCCTCAGATGTTGATAAAGATGTGTTTGGAAGTGAACATTCTATATTTTCAGTAGAACACGAAGCCAATCTTTTTGCTATTTCTGCTGACATATCTCCATATTGTATTGCTAATTCTAACCATCTTCAGCAGGAGTTCACCGCTGACGGTGACAAAGGTATGCTTTAGATATGCTAACCTTTTTCTAAATATTTACGTTTCCGAAATGAAAAAAATTGTACCTTTGACTTCCATTGAAGTTACAGATAGGCTTGAAAGATCTGTAATTGAGTGCTTGCTGCGTTTGAGGGCTCTAGTTGAATTGCATCACTTGGAAAAAAAGTCCTGCGTGGTTTTAAATATTAGGAAAGATAATTCCTAGGAAATATTAGGAAACACAATCATAATTAAATCACTGAACAAAATGCCAAACTTAATCGTATTTTAAACAACACAATCTTAAATTGGAAGCGTCCCATAGGTAGGCGCAAAGAGAAATTTCACAGTTTTACCCTGTTTTTTTAAAGCTGGGTGACCAACTGGAAAAGATATTAAAAAGACATAGCCTGAAAGTAGCATTAAGTAGCTCAAATGAATCACAGCCCTTTTATAATTGTTTGAAAGATAAAATCAGCCCCAGACTGGGGAGTGATGTTTAAAGGATCCCCTGTTCATGCGATCATCTCTATAAAGGTTAAAACTCACTAACACTTGTAAGAGAGGTAGTTGACACACAAATAATTAATTGACAAAGCCACTGTTACCTCTGTTAATGGTCTGTTGCAAGTTTTCAGAGAGGCTGTCAAAATTAATAAATATATACAACAAAAATTAGCCCTAATACAGGGATACCAGAGAAGCTTATTTGAGCACCATTTATAATGAACTTATTAATTAAGATTTCTCTCTTTTAAATCATAATATTTCAAAGTCTGGAAGAATAGGAAGATAAGTCTGCAAACCAAGATTAGAATCTTAGAAGCTACAGTGATGACAGTGGTCAAATATGGCTCTGAAGCATGGACGCTCCGAAAAGCGGATGAAGATTTGCTAGATGTTTTCCAGAGAAATTGCTTAAGGATTGTTCTGGGTACCCGGCTGACTGACCGTATTTCAAACAATAGGCTATACGAAAAATGTGGTTCAATACCGCTTTCTAGGTCTATAATGAAAGAAAGGTTGAGGTGGTTAGGGCATGTTGTGCGGATGAAGGATGACAGATTGCCGAAGATTGTTCTTTTCGGCCAACCATCTAGGGCTAAACGGAAAGCAGGTCGTCCCCGTCTGGGGTGGGAGGACGTCATAAAGAAAGATTTAAAGGAAATGGGAACTTCGTGGGTGGGTGTAAAAAGGGAGGCTTTGAATAGATTGGGGTGGAGGAGGAGCGTGCGTAGCTGTTTTGGCCTCAGGCGGCTTGGTGCTGCGATGAGTTGTTAGTAGTAGTAGTAGTAGTATTGTTTATTTTAGTGGTTTTGTTTTATAGAATTTCATTGTTCTTCCATCTTAGTTCTGAGGACGGCTGAGTGGAGGTCTCGGATAAAATATTTGCATTGCATGTTTGCTTTTTCACTTATAAATATCTTTATTTTTTCTTCTTTCTGAGTTTTTCCTCATCTTGTTTTGCTAGTGATCCAAACCATAGTCACAATATTTTTTTTTTTAAGATCATTTTAGTTTCATTAATGCAGCACTAACAGTTGAAGAAGTGGAAAGTTTAGCATATGAGGTGCAACCAGCCTTCTTGGTGCGTCACTCATTTGCGAATCAAATGGAAACTGGCATCATTCATAAGTATTTCATCTTTAAATTAAAACTGGATAGCGAATTTGGTATTATATGCCCAGAATTTCTGAAAGTTCACGATTGGTTGGCATCATTGGTGATTAAACTTATTTGGTGTTTTTTTTTTTCATGCCAGAACAATATAAAACAAGTTTTTTTTTATTTCTTCTAAAAGCCTTCTTGGTTGAATGTATCCCTCGTATTTGAAAGACAGGCATGAAAATTGTTGGCTTGAGAAATATTACAATTTTACATGCTACATGAGAATTATTGTATGGCTTTTATGATATAGGCATGTATAGTTCCTAAAGTAAGAAACCAAATAAACAATTTTTTTTCAACTGAAAATATGGAGCAACATTAAAACTTGAAACGAGCCGAAGTTATTTCTTATATGACGGGTGCTGCTCCTTCCTCGACACCCGCTCTTTGCACCAAAGTTTTAATTTTTTTTTTGGAAATTCTTCTCATTCAAGTTCAATGGGCCTTGATCACCTGGGTGTTTAATCAGCTTTTGAATGGGTGTTTGATCATATTGTAATGTTTAAAGTTATCAAACGGGTGTTGAATCAAATTTTCTCAAAGAATTGTGCCCGAAAGTCAAAGTTTAGCATAAAGAGAAAGGGATCAAGAGGAGGCAGCTCCCTTCATATGCAGAATAATATCGGTTCATTTTTAAATTTTAATGTTACTCCATATATTCAGTTGAAAAACTCATTTTTCATTAATAAATGTCTGACCCTTTTCTAATCTTGCTAGGAAATCTCCCCCCCCCTTTTGTGTAAATTTCCCCTTTAAAAGTTCCTCCGGAGTACTTACCTCTTCACAGAAATCCCCCCCCCCT
>JAQQPU010001771.1:26592-46883 GCA_029168905.1 Artemia sp. Kazakhstan ARC1039 | reverse complement strand
AGTCACCGTTGTGTCATTTGAAGTGACCTACTGCTGTTCACCTAAATATGTAAGTCTCAATAAATCTTTTGCTTTTTACCTGTGTTTATTTCATTTTATATGTCTGCATCTAGTCTAATAACAGGTAATTAGTTCGCATGTCTCTAAGATACGTTCCCAGGGAATCTGATCTCCAGATAGCTCGAGGAAAAGAGGTCACGTTTATATGGCTACACATTTTATTTTCTCTCAATAATTGAGGGTGGCGTGGTTATAAATTTACTTCACTCCCCATTGTTGTGCCGCAGGGCTCAATGGCACAATCTTTAGCGCTATAAGCGGCGCTATCGGAGAACTTATAAGGTGTCAGATCGCAGCTTTAAAGTACGATATTAGATTTGACGCGGTCAATATTTATTACCGCAATTAAGCCCAGTCCTTCCTTTTATAGCTAATAATTTCTTTATAGCCACAAATAACTTTTATCGCTACACTCTTCACATGGTATAGAAGTCAAAGTACCCTTTTGTTGGATGGAAAGTGGTTTTAGGGAGCAAGCAGCCTACTTCTGCCACTGGTTTCACCACCGAATCTTCCGAGAACTTGTGTCAAGGGGACACATTAATTAACATTTATGAAGGGGAAGAACTAGAAGAAAATAGAAACTCAAAATAAAAACTTACTAGCTTGCAAGCTTGGTAAAGCTTGTTGCATTTTGGAACTAATAAATAAATAGAACTCATTGAGCCCAAGTATTTTTTTTTTATAATTAAACGAAGTTTTTATGTTTTGTTGTCAGTTGAAAAATTGTATTTTGCTATTTTTCTTTTGAGTTCAAAAGTTAGTATAATTTTTTGCTTTCAATTCAAGAAAAATCAAAGTCATAATTTACTCTCAATTTGTTAATTCATGGGAAAAAAAGATATAGACATAAGTCACGCCCTTTCTCATGTCCACATTAAATCATTCACATGTTTTTTTGTAAAAAAGAAATTACATTTGGCTGATAATCAATGAATTCTTCATTTAGTTACTCACTCGTGAATTGTTGTAATGCAAAAGGACAGGAAAGATATAAATCAAGATGGGTTTTCTAGCTAAAAAGAAATGGTAGAATGTAGGAATGATAACTCCAAAAGTTTCACCTAAATATTTACCTGATCGTACTTATTTGGGATTTTTGTTTCAACTCTTTTTTAAGAAGTAATACAGCTAGTGGGCAGCTACTGTCAAGAAAAAACGCGCTTTGTTTTCACTTTTCTAAAAATAAGGGATCTTAGGTTAAGGAAAATCTAGGCGGTAAAAATGGCTTCAAGTTAAGATCACTGGTTCAGATTTCGGAATCTAGCGCCAAAATCTGTCAATTAAGACAGTATCTTGTTCGCAGGATTGCACGGGTAGAACCGAAGTACTCTTTAAAGCTTTTTGATCCTATAGTACTTCTTGAATATTTAAGGGAATGTAGTACTTTTTCAGTACATTCTGTTAAAAGTAGTACTTTTTCAATGCCTTTTGTTAAAAGTAGTACCTATTTAAAATTTAACGTTCAATAATCTTCATTGGCAATCTTCTTCCCCGTAAAAAATTAACTTTCCAGTTTTGTTGGAAAGCATTTGCGCTACAGGATGTAAAGTATAAAATACTAATATTTCCATTTGTCGATTCTTTTCCTGTGATGTAAGAAAATAAATAAATGTAATAGTAAACGTTACGGGCAATATTTTGGTTTATGTTCTGTCATACGTTAGCTAGCTACAAAGAAAGAAATATAGTTGTATAGATTTACGAAATATTTTTCAATATTATATCTAAAAGAATATAAGAAGTTATTTTTTTCTAACAAGACAATATAATATAGGCAATGCATTGTTCTAATAATGGGAAGGGGGACTTCAGGGCAGACCCTCTTCCTGAAATCCTGGACTAAAAAGACATTCTCAAAATTAAGTATCTCAAAATCAGTATATTTATAGGATACCGTTGTTTGTTTTGTTGAAGAATGTTTTACAAAGTATTTGAGAAATTATTAGCCTGATGATTCTAACAAAATTATTACTGCACTATATTCAGGTTGTGCTGCTACTACTAGCAGCAAATCACACAGCAACAAGCCACCTGAGCCCAATACAACTACGCGCGCTCCTATTCCATCCCAATTTATACAAAGCCTTCCTCTTTACATCCTCCAATGAAGTTCCCGTCTCCCTTGAATCTTTCCTTATGACATACTCCCACCCCAATCATGGACGACTTGCTATCCGTTATGCCCTAAACGGATGCCCGAAAGGGGCAGTTTTTGCCAATCTGTCATCCTTCATCCGCAGAACGTGGCCTATCCTTCTCAACCTTGCTCTTATTATAGCCTTAGAAAGCGGGATTGAACCACACTTTTCGTACAGCCTTAAGTTTAAAATACGAACAATGAGCCCGGTGTCCAGACCAATTCGAAGGAAATTTTTCTAGAAAACATCTATAAAATCTTCATCCGCTCTTCGGAGCACCCATGCTTCAGAACCATATTTGACCACTGACATCGCTGTAGCTTCCAATAATCTTGGTTTGCAGACTTTTCTTCCTAACTTTTATCAATTGTGAAAAACACCCTGAGCCTTGGCTATTCTACTTTTAACATCTTCGATGCTCCCACAGTCTTTGCAAATAATACCACCAAGGTAACTGGAGAGGTTAACCTAATTAATCTCTTCGTTACCCAACGTCACCTTTTCATCTTCACTTGTTCGTAGCCTTAGCAACCTAGTCTTCTTAATGTTAATTTTCAAACCTATTCTAGCACCTTGAACTCACAAAACCTCTAAAAGCTGAATGATTTTGCCCACACTTTCATCTAGGATGCTTAAATCATAGGCATAATTTAAGTATTGGAGAGTTTTTCCTCCCCATTTGATTCCGTTCTCCCATTGGGTTTCTTGAGCTCCTAAAGACAGACTCTATCAAAATGATCCATACAAAGGGGGATAGAACACACCTGCTTAACACCTTATTTAATACGAAACCAGCTGCTAACCTCATTTACTACCTTAACTGCATCAGTGTTATTCTCATACATAGCACAAATCACATTAATGTATTTGTCTGGTATACCATACAAGGATAAGACCTTTCATTGAAGCTCTTCTATCAAAAGAATCGATTCTTGCTCATAATCTATAAAAATGAGGACCAAAGGTGTTTAATAATTCAGGAAGGTCTCAATTATTAACCTAGGAGTGACAATTTGGTCGAAACATCCTCTATCCTTTCTAAAACCACACTGTTCTTCTCTTATAACTTTTTCCGCAGCATCTCTCTGTCTAGAAAGTATCATATTACTCAGTGACTTTCTACGTATAGAGCACTACTCAATTATTAACCTACAAGTGAAAATTTGGTTGACACATCCTTTATCCTGTCTAAAACCGCACTTTTCTCCTTTTGTAACTTTGTCTACAGTATGTTTCAGCCTAAAAAGTATCAAATTACTGATATTAGATAGTATCATACCTCAATCTAGTAAGTATCATATTATCCTAGTCACTTTGTAGGTGACTTTCTGCTTAAAAAGACCAGGCTAATGCCTCGATAATTACCACATTTACTCTTATCAACTTTCATATACAGTGGTTTATTTACGGTATTTCTAAAATCGCTAGGCTCCTTTTTCAAAAATCATATTCATAATCATAAATAACTTATTTATTACCTCAGAGCCATCATATTTAAGATCATATTTACCACACTATATGCCCCTGGAGCCTTATTTTGTTTTAATCCTTTTAGTACTGTCGCTAATACTTAGCACATTCGCTCTTGGTTTAGCACGTTCTCAAAATGTTTTGCCTTTCTTTCTTTAACTCTTTTCTTATCACTAATTGTGGTTCCGTTCCTATCTTTAGCCGGGGCAAGTTTGGGTTGCCTACTCCCTCTTAATTCATTAACTTGCCAGTAAAATATTTTTTTATTATGCCGTCTAGTTGCATCCTCCAGATCCTTGGCAATTTTATCTATGGCCTCCACTTCACACCTCCTTAGTTCCTATTTTAATGCTTTCTCCCCTTTTTCTACATTTCTTTTGTTTTTATGTGATTTATCCCTCAGATAATTCTTGCACAAGCCCCTTCTCCTCTCTATTAAACATAAAGCTTTTTAACTAATATTCATCGCTGCGCTCCTAACTTTCTTCCCTAAGACACCATCAGCAACTTCACAAATTGTTTCCTAAAAATATATCATCAATCTTATACATTGTAAAACTTTAAACTCTCCGGTTTAGCATTCAACTGTTCATAGAAAGCTTCTCTAAAATCCTCATCCTGAAGTTTGCCAACATCATAACTTTCCGGAAGGTAGCTACCATTTCGAAACTTCAGCTCTAAATTACCCCTAAACTCTACTAGATGGTGATATTTACTTTTAACATCAATAACAGCACTCCTAAACACCCTAGTGTCTAGTATTGATCATACCAATCTTCAGTTTACA
Source organism: Artemia sp. Kazakhstan ARC1039 (assembly GCA_029168905.1). NCBI lineage: Eukaryota > Metazoa > Arthropoda > Branchiopoda > Anostraca > Artemiidae > Artemia > Artemia sp. Kazakhstan ARC1039. Next base: position 42,425 of record JAQQPU010001771.1, on the reverse strand, counting down.
ATAACACAATCAATAATGTTTGCTGTCTTACCATCAAGTGAATACCACGTTAACTTAATGGCCATTTTGTGACCAAACACCGTAGTGGTCATAACTAGACTGTTATACCTCAAAAATTGAATCAGTCTGTAGCCGTTACTGTTTTCTTTTTCTACACCAAATGTGCCTAGACTAGGATACCATCTATCCCTATTTCTATAGAATTGGGCTGTAAAATCTCCTAATAAAAACACCATATTTGTGCCTGGGAACCTGTCTATCTGCTCCTGTAACGGTAAGTAAAGTTCATCTGAGTCACTAGTATTTCCGTCAGCCGGTTCTACAGCGGTCCACCAAAGTCAATAGATTAAATTGGATAACCGGAACTTGTAATTCGGTTAGTAGAGCGTTATACTTTGAATCAGGATGTCAAGGGTTTAATTTCTTATAGAGTATTTTTTTTTTATTAAATCATGCTTTTATGCCTTCTGTATGATAATTTGAATAATCTATATTGGTTAAGGCTGACTACGGTAATTCTAAACCAATGCTGTTTTTCCTACTGCATCAAAAAATTACGACTAACTGCCAAAATTTGTGTGATTTTGAACTTGATTTTTTTCTGGTAATTTCTGGATTAAAAAATGGCTTCACTTTTGATTCACTTTTTCTTTTAATATTTCAAAAAGTTAAATCAAGTTGTTCTAATTCGTCAATTCATTGTTCTTTATGGTTCTCATTGTCTCCAAAGAAGGAGCTTCACAAATAACCTAGTATCTGTTATTTGGAAATATTCGGAATTTTCTTAGGGTGGGATTTTTGAGAGGGAGGGATTTTCCACGGAAAGAGTTGTCCATGGGAACGAAAGTTTCTGGGGTAACTTTCCAGGAGAAATTTTACTAGGGGGATGGGGATATCCTGGCACCGTCGCAAATTAAATTTAAAAAATTCAACTGGAAGTAACGAGTAATATAAAAACTTAAAATGAACTGAAATTATTCTGTACATGAGGGGGACTGCCCCCTCTAGAAAAGAATAATGTAGATCATTACAGTGTTGTTTCTACATTAAATTAAAAACGGGCAAAGATTAACTTAAAAAACGGAGTTTTTCAAATGGAAGTAAAGAGCAAACCTGAAGCTTAAAAATAACAAAAATTATTGCTGCACAGTCTATCTAACACATCGGTAAAATTCATGCAATTGAACCCATTTATAATATTTCCCTGTGTTTTAATGGTTACAGAAAACTAGTGCTTTACTGAAAACACCCAACGGCAAGAACAAAAAACAAAAGTGTTGATTAAGAAGTCAAAAGTGAGTACTTTGCCTGACAACAACAAACTAACCTATAAGGCGTTTCATAGTCTTACACCAGGTGTTATTTCAGTAACTTTTAGTAAACAATTAAAATTATTTTAAAACTTAAGCACAAAAATAAATATTGTTTTAATAGCCACAAAGTTATTGAACGGCACACACATATAATGGATTGATTTATCAGGTAGCATTTTGGTCTCACCAGCTATAACCCCAATAGTGAGTAATATACGATTTTTAATTGTAAAAAAATACGCTGTAGTATTGCTCGAATTGAAGAACAAATAAACCATAATATGAACGCTCGAAAGTCAGTTATTTCTCTTTATACAACGGGTAATTTCAAGTTATGATATAAATTCTAAGGCTAGTCGATAGTACCAATGCTATCAAGATGGCTTTACTTCGGACTTGTCTACAAATTAATCAATAATCTTCCTTTTCAGAACTAAAACGAGATCCAATCATTTGACTCAGCTAATTTTGCAGAAGTCATTTGAAGATACGAAATTACACGACAAAAATAAAAAATCAAGCAGCAATCCTAAAATGCTTTATTTTTTCATAAAGTGTCTTTAAACGGTTTGCTTTTACTGTACCAAAGTTCACATATTGTTTTGTGTTTTCAGTAAAGCGCTCATTTTCTATAAGCATACAAACATTCAGTTCTGAATGACTCAGAGTGATAACACTTATTTTGCGCCAGACTTAATTGATACCAGTTCAAGGGTGGATTAATTGTTTTAATGTGAACTTACCTGGATAAAGATAAATATAGTGGTGAATTTCAACTGTTTGCCTGTTGGTAGCAGTGTTCGAGATCCTACTGGAGATATAGCTGTTAGCCGTGGCTTAATTAACGTCTTGGATTACAGCACGCTGCTTCACGTGGGTAAATAAAGGAGCCAATTAAGTTAGGCGTATCTGTTATATTTATTGAATTTAAGATGGTCCGAAAGAAGCAAAAGCACGATGAGCGGTTTTGGATATTTCAAGATCTTCTGGGGTGTCTTCGGATGGTATTACCTTGAAATCTTTGGCTGATAGCTTGTCGGAAGTCTTAGCAAAAGTTAAAGATAATGCTCAAACCCTTACTGACCTTACTACGAGTATGAAGGGAATGGAGGATCGGATTCCTAAGCTGGAAACTGTGACTTAGGATTCTGTTAGAGAAGTTGTCATCTTAAAGCCACAGGTGGATAGGGTACAATAAGTTACAGATGATTTAAAGCTTCAAATGCACGTTTTGAGTGTTGAATGTGTGAATTTAAAGGCGCAATTGGGCACTATGAGGCAAGTGCTTATGAAAGTTGAAAGTAAGGAGACCGAGAAGAATATATTAATTTGGAATGTTTCGGCTAAGGATAGTAATGATGCAAAAACCCTGTTTGAATATATCGTTTCGCAAGGACTTGAAATGAACGTGAATCCTTAATGCTCAGTGATGGAAGTTAACTCAGTAAAAAAGTTTTTGAAAATTGAGGCAAAAACTAAGGAACTTAAGCGAGAGATCTTAATGAATGCGCGGAAACTTCGTGGTAAAACAGTAACAAATCAGTCTTACATATACCTAACTGATGATGTTCCGCTATCTGTGCGAGAAACCCGTAAAAAGTTGTTTGCATTCCGAGATAAATTGCACACAAGTGAAATACAAGGCCTTGAAGCATGGGTCACAAAATCTGTCCCACCCTATTTATGTGTTAAACGTAACCAACATGCAACGCCGGATAAATTCTCGCTTGATGAGATACCGAATCTAAGTACGCTGCTGAGATTAGGACGTAGCTACGGTGGAGGTGTGGGTGGTATGGAAACTGGACAGTAAAAATAATTTTTATTTTTGGTAATGTGAATTGAGAGTAAAAAAGTTATTTTTATTTTTGTGAAATTTAGTTGTAATTAATTAGTGATATTATGTAGGTCTGGCGCAACCCTTTTGAATGGGCTGTGATCTAATAATTGTGTTATCCATGGTTCTTGGGAATTTGGATATAATGAATAGTTGTTTGATTACAAAAGGATTTTTTTTTCGTTTTGGAGATTGTATTGTTTAGGAGTGTAATCGGGTTGCCAAGATGTTTGCGTGGGGAAAATGATTATGAGTATTAGGGAAAAAATTGAACTACTTGAGAGAAACCCTGTTGATTTTTATGCTAGGTTAGATGTTGTGTTGAGAGAAGGGTTTGATGATGAGAGTAATATGGAGAGGATTGAATCATCAAAATATATGTTTGCTAGTGAGTTGATACGTGGTCAAAGTATTCAATGTAAAAGTGAGTTGATTTTGTTTCAACTTAATTGTAGGGGGCTAAACACTTCGCATTCATATTTTTCTGAGTTAGTTCGAAATGGTAAGGATATTCAAATTTTAGGATTGACTGAGACGTGGTTGGAATCTTCAAATGAAGCACTGCTTGATATTAATGGTTAGAATTTTGCAGGAGAAATAAGAATCAGCGGAGGCATGGTGGATTGGGTGCTTACGTGAGGTCGGACCTGAATGCAAAGGTAAGGGAGGATATGTCTGTTTATTTCGAAATGGTGTTTGAGAGCCGGGTACTGGAACTAAAGCTGATGCGGTCTAGTATTTATTTAGCTATTTGATGTAGGCCCCCATCCTCTCACCTCTCCCGTTTTTTGGAATTGTTGGAGGAGCAATTGGAAAAGTTGCCAGTTTCAATTTATCCATGTATGATTATGGGGGACTTTAATGTTGATTTAAATAAGGGTGATGTAGATTCTTGTATTTTTTGTGATAGTATGTTGAGTCATAGTTTGCTCCCATCTATTAATATTTGCACGAGGATAACTGTAACTAGCGCGACGCTTATTGATAATATTTTTGTGAATATGAAGCAGTATTTTAAGATCCATACCCCGCGTGTACTTGTAAATGATGTGTCTGATCACAGTGCCGTCATGGTTTCATGCCAGCGGAAGGGAACTTTGACACAATGTCGTGGATCCCAAAACGCTAGAACGTATTTTAACCAGAAGTCATTGCCTAAATTTAAATCTGATTTAGAAAAAGCCGATTGGACCTCTCTAGATGAGCGTCATTCTTCTGCCGAGAAAATAAACCAGTGGTATAGGAGAATGGTTTCACTTCTTGATAAAACTTGTGTGAAGGTAGATCATGCTAAAAAGAAGAAAGATATTCCAAGGAAACCATGGATGACGAAAGGCCTTGTGAATTCTGTAAATAAAAGACATCAACTGTATATGATAAGTGTTTTGAGTAATTGTGGTATTGACCATGAAATCTACAGGAAATACAATATTACTCTGAATAAGTTATTACGTAAAGCGAAACATGGATATTTTTAAAATAAATTTCTAGAGCACCATGGAAACCCATCTAAGATGTGGGAGACTTTTAGATCAGCTATTGGTGAAAAGAAAGTGGTATTACCAGAAATGACTGGAAATCGCGATGCTAGTCAAATTGCTGATGAAATGGCTCAGCACTTTTCCCAAATTGGTGAAAAAGTTAAATTGCATGTTGAAAACCAGCCAGGAGATGGTTCTTTGAGCAGTACTGGCCTGAACCTAGTGATACTAGTCTTTTTCTTCTGAAAACTAGTCAGCAGGAGGTGACAGAAATTGTGAGTGAAATGCGAAATCGAGCTACTGGAGTGGATGTGCTATCTCTGAAAGTAGTGAAGTATGTTTTACCTGTGATATTGCCTTGTTATATTGATTTAATGAATGGTTGTCTTAAAGAAGGTGAATTTCCCGATCAATTTAAACATGTCAGAGTAGTGCCATTGCATAAATTTGGTGACCGAGAAGATTTCAGCAATTATAGACCTATTTCGCTACTCCTTATTCTGTCTCGAATTTTTGAAAAAATATTATATAAAAGAATGGCTGAGTTCCTAGAGAGGAAGGATGTCTTTTATGCAAACCAATTTGGTTTCAGAAAAGGATACACTACGGAGCATGCGGTTCAGTATTTGACATCTATGATTAATGGTGCTTTGGATGGGAAGTTGAAAGTGGTGGCTATATTCCTAGACATTTTGAAGGCATTTGACACAGTGGGCCATGTGATTCCTCTGAAAAAGTTGGACAACTGTGGTATTAGAAGAAATATTCTTAAAATTTTTTCATCATATTTGAGTCACCGATCTATCTATGTGTAACTGAATGATGTGAAATCAAGTGATTACCATGTTAGTTGTGGTGTTCCCCAGGGGTCCCCTCTCGGCCCTCTTTTCTTCTCAATGAATATTAATGACATCCATCAAACAATCTGTGATTTGACAAGAAATGTTGGAAATGGAGACGAAACGTATAAACCTACGAAATATCTTGTCCTGTTTATTGATGATACGAATTTTTCAGTTGCGGAGCGCACCAAAGCTCAGCTTTTAGGGACACTGAGTAATGATATGAAAAAGTGGAGAAATGGCAAAGGCTAAACAAGCTGAAAGTAAATCACAGCAAATCGGGGTTCGTTGTCTGGGGCAGATCACCTTCATATTACCCCTGGTTGCTAGAGCTTACAGTAGGAAACTCGACAATAAGACGACAGAAGTCAGTGAAATACCTAGGCGTAATAATTGATGAAACACTAAATTTTTCAGAGCATGTACAGTGTATATCGTCGAAAGTAGCAGGGAATATAGGTATGATAAAGAAGCTAAAGCATCAGTTTCCGCAGAAAGTTTTGCGTCTTTTATATTTCTCATTAGTCCATCCTTATTTACTATACTGTTGTTCTGTTTAGTCTGGAACATTTTATGTTCACCTGAAACCTTTGCGTGTTCTCCAGAACTCAGCTGTGCGTGCTATTAATGAAATCGATAGACTTGCCTCAGTTAGAAATATTTATCCGCGAATCCACATTTTACCATTTTCAGGGTTGTGCTTATTTTATAAGCTTCAACTAATGTATGATATTATTAATAATATTGCTCCAATGTGTCTTCGTCATATGTTTGAGACAGCTGCTAATGTCCATGGGCATTTAACGAGACAGGTTGGTATGTATAGAAGGCCGATTAGAGGGTTTGCGAGGTCTGCTTTCTCTGCTCGTCATGTTCTTCCGGTGCTGTGGTCTCAGACGCCATCTTCTATTAGGAATATTGCTGAAACTTCTTCCGTGAGCAGTTGAGGCACCATTGCCTGCAGGTTTATGAATTCTAATATTTTTTTTCCAAGTAGTTCTATGTGTTTAATATCTTTTATATGCTTTTTTTGTTTTGTTGTGAAACGGGAACCCGAATGCACTGATGTAAGTGAATTTAAGTTTTTTTTGGAGTTGCAATACAAGCCCAGGTTACTGGGCTTCATGCTGTTTTGGTAAATTTTTTTTGTGAATAAACTATATCTCCATTGAAAAAGAAAAAAAACAAAGAGAAATATTATCAGTCGGTTTAATTGCACTAATTTTATCAATATGTTAGATAGACTGTGAAGCAATAATTTTTGTTCGTTTTAAGTTCAACTTTGCTCTTTACTTTCCTTAGAAAAACTTTTTTAAATTAATAAATTACATTGACATCTTTTTATCTTTAGATGCTCTTTGATTTTGAAGGAAATAAATTAACGATAAAAATGATAGAAAATAAAAAAGGAGGAAAGAAGAAAAAAACGAGGGTAAAGGAAGGGATAGTATACTTTGTAGAGAGTATTGTTCGACGCGCAAGATGCGCGTGTTATGCGAAGCGTAACAGGCGATAAATTTCTGAGTTCTGGAATATTTTTTCTGATTCAACTTCAACTCCACAACATCTCAAGGATACAGCCAACACAAATTTCAGCACTATACTTAAAAAGCTAGATCTATCTATCAATGGCTCACCCTCTGTTATCTCTCTCCACCAAAATTTTGCAATGGAATGTGAGATCCTTAAATGATTCTAAAGTTACGGACCTTCTTAAGCATCCTTCTTCTCACAAAATTGACATACTATATCTTCAAAAAAAAAACTATTTAAATTCATCAGTTAATCTCTAAGTACCTGGTTATGATATCCTAAGAAAAAATAGATCTTCCAATAGAATTGGTGGTGGAGTTGTCATTCTTGTAAGATCACACCTCAAATTCTGTGGTATAAGCCTCCCTGATTTTGGCCATGCATTGATGCAATTGGTCTAATCAATATCTAATCTATTACCTGTTTATATCTAATCAATTACCAAAATCAAATCTAGTGGTTGTTGGGGACTTCAATGCCCATAGTCCTATCTGGAGTTATTTGCCTTGAAACAATGCTTCAAACAATTGAAGTAGATATTTAAACATCTGAATATATACTTCAATATAAGAAGGGGAAGCTATTCAACCTTTGATCTTCAATTAGTCTCATCAAATTTAATAAATAATATTACGGTCAATAAAATTAACAACCACCTAAGTGACCATTCTGTCATATGCACAAAGATTGGTGATCCAGCCACCATTGATAATTTCATCCCCCGTTACATGTGGCAATAAGCAGATTGACCAAATTTCTCCCATATTCTCTCAGACTATGACTACTCTTCTCTGTCCATCGACCTAAACCAGCTCTTTGAAAATATCACATCACAACTTCTTGATGTAGCAAAAATTCCTTTACCCCAGGCCCAACGCCCAAAAACATTGAAGAAAAACAAACCCCCTGTACCATGGTGGACAGTCTCTTGCTAAGAAGCTTTGCACAATAAAAGAAACGCCATTAGATCGTTTAACAGAAATACATCCACTGGAAAATATATTGCAAAAGTAAATGCAGAGGCAAAACTTAAGAGAACAATCTAATTTGCAAAAGAAGAGGCATGCGAAAATTCCCTCTTATCAGTCTCGTGAAACGCAGGAGTTAAAGATCCATAAGTTCCTATACAAGCTGTGTGGCAAATTCTCCACAAAGAAACCCCTCCATTGCCAGCTAACTCTAGGTAGTCAGCAGCTGGAAACCAACGAAGAAAAAGCTGAATTTTTCGCAGATTTTTTCGAGAAGAAATTTAACAATATCTCTCATAATTCACCTCAGATTAGCCTAACCCTTTATTTTGACTTGCCTGGGTCTCATTGTCTACTCCAAAACCTTACAATTATTAAGCTAGATAAAGCAATCAACTCGATTAAACCCAAAACATCTTGTAGCCACGACCAGATCCACCCCTCTTTGCTCAGACGCCTTCCAGTAGATTTTAAAAATGCACTACTATCTCTTTTCAACAACACTTGGAGTAACTCTTTCCGTCCATCCACTTGGAAAACATCACTCCTCGTCCCTACATTAAAGAAAATAAACCTAAAGATGACCCCAACTCTTTCAGACCCATAATGATTACCCCAGTTCTGGGAAAATTATATGAGAAGATAACTCATTTCCGAGTGTTTTGGTTTGCTGAGTTTAACCAACTCATCCCACACACCCAAAGAGCCTTTAGGAAATATCATTCTTTCACTGATGCATTTGTTCGCTTAATCAATGCCATATCTGAGTGCCTGAATAATAAAAAAATCTTAGTTGCAGCCTTCTCGGATTTCGAAAATGCATATGTTAATATCCAATATCCACTCTTACTGCAAAATTATCAAGAATGGGTTTTCTGGTACCTCTAGTGAATTTCTTTAAAAGTTACCTATCCGAACGTTCTTTTGTTCTCCAAGTAAGATTCTACACCTCTTCTACAGTCTCCAAAGGCCTTCTTCGAGTGCTGTCCTCAGCTGTCTCCTATTTTCGCTATATTTATGGGATCTGAATTCACCCCATACAAATATCCAGTTTGCACATGATGTAGTCCTATGGTCTACCTCACATAACTTCCAGCTGGCCCAATCCAAGTTACAAAAGTGGCTTTATGCCTTTAAAAGTTTCTCCAACAATTCATGCCTACCCAGTGCCCCGTCAAAATCAGCCATATTACAGTTTTATAATAAATGGAACCCCCAACCTGCTTTATTAACCCTAAATGGTGTTGTCACCCAAGAGAAAAAACACATCAAATATTTAGGCCTCACTCTAGACAAAAATCTTCACTTTCAGGCTCCATATTGAAAATGTGAGAATGAAATGTCTCAGAAAAAGGCGCATGTTACAAAAACTACTTAATACGCCTTGGGATTGTCATGAAAAAATTCTGATAAATTTCTATAAGAGTTATATTAGATCTCAGATAGATTATGGGCTAATTGTCTATGGTTCATGCTCAAAAACTCTATTACGCCGTCTGGAGACTGTTCAAAATACTATGATCCGTGCTATACTTGGCCTCGAGAATTACACCAAAGCCAACTTCCTCCTCAGCGAAAGTGATCTCACCTCTATTCCTATGCGTAGAGAAAATCTACGTGCCTGCTACTTTACAAAAATCGAAGGTAACAGCTCCCATAGACTACATGATTGGCTAAGAGATCCTGGTGCTTTTAAGGGCCTTGCACGAAATTTTGCAACCACTCAAATGACTTTCCCGATACCTTCATCTTCTTTATTTCAAACATACCCTCTGATTCCATCATGGGCTAACCACTACCCAGAAGTGAACCTTTTGTTTGCGTCAGGTATTGTGGCAGATCTCTCCCTTGCTCATGTAAAATCATTCTTCCATGAATTCAAGTCTCAGAGACATAACCACCACCTCCCGATTTTTGTGGATGGCTCAAAAACGGAATCCAGGACTGCTTGTGGAGTCCACTTCCCAACTTTATGTATAGCAGCCGCAGAAAGGCTTCACAATGATGTGAGTATCATGACAGCTGAAATAGCTGCCACCAACATCGCATTGGAAGCCATTATAAAGATGCCAAACCCTTCAAGAAACACCCCTTTTATAATTTATTTCGACTCGAAATCAGCCCATGCCTCTTTCTCATCAGAGTATTGGGACTACCCAGACAATGATACTTCTACCACTCGTGTACTATTGAACGAACTACTTAAACAAGGTATATCTACAAAATTCCAATACATTCAAAGTCATATGGGCATTAAAGGAAATCCCAAGGCAGAGAAAATTGCTAAATCTACCCTTCAGTTTGATATAATATCTGGAAGGCCTACCCCAGTAGGAGATGTAAACATTGGATCCTAAAAATTCATCTAGCAAACCGAATCCCACCAAACCTCCCTTAATTTACCTCTCAGAAAGACTCAAAGATGTACCAGAGAATACGATCCAATGCTACAGGTCTTAACTGCCAAATTTATCGTTTCCAAAACACAACCAATTTGACGAAAAAGAGCCCTCTTTGCCGCCTCTGCTAAACACATGACGAGACCATTAACCACGTTCTTTTCGGTTGCCTCGTGGCAACTCTCAAGCATAAAAAATAATGGCTAACGTTATTTGCCATCTTCAAGCGCCTTAACCTAACCCCCGATTATGACCAACTAACACAAAGCAAACTTTCTTCAATCGATGATGCCGAATTGTTCAAAGCTTTCTTTAACTGCCTGAACATAGCTGGGTTCTTCAACGATATATAAATTATATTATCAAACGATAACAAACTAATTTTTACATTTTATTTCCCAAGATGCCCCTGACATAATCAGACAATAAGCGTATTTTCGATGTCTACTGGTGTTTCATATTCTCAGTTCTCTGTTCGTCTTATTTGATGTTTTCGTTGGCCGGTGAACTGAGAACAAAGAACCGGGATGTTTTTCTTCACAGTTCTCTGTTCTCTGGTGAAGAGCATCCAACAGAGAACTGGCTTCTGAATTCAGTTTAGTCTCTGTTTAGATAAAAAAAATTTGGTTGCTAGAAATGAAAATTCTAGCAAAGAAATAGGTAAGTGTTGCTATTTCCTTTTTTTGCTTTCATAGCCTATGCTCTAACTCAATTAGGCAATTTGATTTTATTACCATATGTCTACAACTTTGTTTTAGGTCACTTCATAAGAATTTTACCTAAAGCCCTGGAAGACAGTGGCTGTTCAAAAATATTTAATAACCTATATTTAATTCGACCATCAGTAAGTTGATGAAAGTTCCCTTATTAGTTGTCATGGGCATTGGTTAAAAAGGCAGAACTAAGCAGGCATTTGAGGTATAATTTGGGGTATGGGACCATAATGACATAGGCTAAGATAACTAAGTAATAAACAATTTTAACAATTTTCGTTTTTGATCTCAGTTCTCTGGCGTACCAGAGAATTGAGAACAGCCAAAATATACATCTTTTTTGTCAGACCGGAGAACTGAGAACAGATAACTACGACCAGCGATTCAAAACGCAGCTAATAAGTACCGAAGAGAAGAAGCAGAAGAAAAAATTCTTTAAAGTGTGCTATTTTCCATTCCATATATGGATAAGGATACTCCTATGACATGGTTTGTTGATTATTTCAAAAGGGGCTCTACCCCTAGATTCCATGAAGCTCTAAACCTAGTGTGCTGTCCAATCTTGGCTTTTGACTTTTTGATTGTACTCTTTTTGAGAGTGCTTATTAACCAATTTCTACCCTGATTGGACACATAGTGCAGTGCCTGCTTCTTTATTCTGCTTGCTTAATATAGGCTACTAATGAATTCCCCCCTCTGTTTAAGGCAAATATTTTGCTGGTCATGTTATTGACTTACAAATAGGTTAAAGTGAACCTACTAGGCTATTAGATGCCATTTTTTATGCTCTTTCTGAGTATAATAATCACTTTTCTTGTAAATTCAATTTCAGGTAAATTTTACTAAATCATATTTTTGACTTACAAATAAAGTGAATATACCATTTGAAGCCTTTTTTATGCTCTTTCCAAATATAATAATCATTTTTTTCAGAAATGAATTTTACCTCCACCCCTATATACCAATTCAGGGTGTATATTTGCACATTAGGGGATGAGAGTTAAGTTTAAAATTACCTCCCATCTATATCAGAAATAAAATTTGCCCCCCCCCCTAGTGTGCAAATATATACGCTGAATTGGTATATATAGGGGTGGGGGTAAAATTTATTTCTGACTAAAATGATTATTATATTTGGAAAGAGCATAAAAAAGGCACCAAGTTGTATATTCACTTTATTTGTAAGTCAATAATGTGATTTGGTAAAAATTTACCCAATTTCAAGCCCTTTTAGGACCCTTGAAAATAATAATATCATTCTATAGTTTTTGGATATAGGCCTAAAAATGGGTTAGCCTATAACATTTGTTTCAAACCTACAAATTCTTTATTTTTTGGATATAGGCCTAAAAATGGGTTATAACATCTGTTTCAAACTTACAATTTCATTGTAAGTCCATTTTATAAAAGTTTTATAACTCACAAACATTGTTTTGTCTAGATTAAGTTGAATAAAAAGTTCAAAACAAATCTGTCATGTTTTCTTCTTATTCTCTAAAAACCAAAGTTGTTCTTTTCAATTGGCAAATTCCCTCAACTCCTTTCCTAATTCTGGGTGGTTCTCTTATCAAACCCACAGACCACATTAAATACCTGAGCCTTCCAATTGCACCATCTATTGGCCATATACAGTGTTTGCTGATATCTCATGTTGAGTATAAAATCAGTAACTCTTACACTAGAATCATAAAAAGCAAACTACACTTCAACTATCACTTTTTAGCATCCATCTATAATACAATAGCCTTTCCACATCTGCTTTACATTGCTCTTTTCAAGAAATTTTTCACAGTTTCAGATTTCCTAAGTATCTTTTACATTTGCCTCCTTGGACAAGAAACTATAAAATTATCCATATGTATAAGCATGCAGACCCCAATATTAGTGTTAATAAATCTTTATCCCATCTTCAAAGAAATTTTCATCATCCATGGTTATCAATTTGTTTGCAATAGTTTATTTATATGAATGTTATGTATATAATGAACATTTTTTTTGTCATGTATATAAATTTTCAATATGTATTTGTGTCCTTCTTTTACTTTTTGTTAGCTTTAGTGATTACTTTGTCTATTGTATCTTTATTTTTTGATAGGCAATAAATGAATAAGAATAATAATATATTGTGTTGACTTTCCTAAATACTTAACTTTTAAAATGTTATGAGTTCCATAAGACCTTTCTCTTTACAGAAGTATATGTGGATCACCCAGAATTTGTTTGGATCCTTTTGTAAATCCATTCTTGTTTTTCTTGTTGTTATAGAGAAAAGCATTTAGATAAATTGGAGACAAAATTTTACCTGCTTTGCATGTGTTTTGAGTCTCCAAAATGGTTGCTTCAAAGTTTGCATCCAATGTGTCTTAGTTGACTCTTATTTATTTGCTAATTTTATTACATTTGTGGATTTTTAAGAATTTTGATGTGTTATATGTCTCTTGTGTTTTTGTCTCTTGTTTTGAAACACTAATCATGTGACACTTTGATACAATATTCATTGATTGAGTACTTGTTCTTTGTTGTTTTGTGTTAATGGTCTCTTTATCCAGTTTAATATGAAATTTTAATTTAAAGCCATTTTGTGTTTTTTGGTATGAAATCTCATTTTGGTTAGTCTCAATTTCCTTTTTTGTTATTGTTATTGACTTTGACTCAGTTGGCTTGAAATTGACAGTGTCTCCAATTAAATATCTTATCTGTCTTTCTCACATCAGGGAATGACTTTAAAAACTAAATTAAATCAGTTAATGAAAGGCAGAAAAATCTGGAGCTTACATAGTTTTCTATTTTAAAGGTATAAATCTGAAGATAAAGTGCAGTAAATACACTGCAACCTAGCATAATGTCCAAAGTGTGAAATATTTTATTGTTGTTTTGCCTTGGGAAAGGGGGTGCCTCTTTTATCTACTTACACTCTCAAATGTTTGCTAGTTGTCAGTCTTAATTTGCAGTGGGCTTAGGCTTATTTGCCACTAATTGGTGTAAAAAATACAAAAGTAAAGAATACATTGGTTCATTTTGGCCAATAAAATAAGTAAAGAATTGTAGGAAGTTAAAATTACTTTAAGTAACAGCACCCAATTACTAGTGTAAGATTAGTTAAAAATTGTTAGTTCTTTTATCTTTTTCATTTGAAAGCTATAAGTTATGCAGTGTGTTGTTCTAGGGTTCACCACCAAAAGCAATTGTTTTATCATAGACCTATTTTTGTTACAATTTGTCACTATAAATATAGAAATGTAAATAAAATATTTTTGAATTTTGAAGTGATTGGATCCATGCCCTTTGTGCTTATATATTCCACCTATTTTATAGGATTTGCACTCCTTGTTCTCTTGAGAAGCTACAATATTGAAGTTTGTTAATTATTGAGATTCTAGAGATTTCTAATTGCCCAGAGAAGTTAAGAGAAGGCCACTGTATCATTACGGAATTTGTGAACCATGGGAACACCCAACCTCATTGCCATCACTGCTGTTAAGCAAGGTAAATAGAATTGTGAGGGATTGAGCCAATTAGCTGCTTATTTGTCCTTCTTTGCTTACTAAGATGGACAGTCATTGCAATACCCCGCTTACTTTGGTTGCTTGTACTTGAAAAATGGATTAAACAAACTATAAAACTTTTTTTTCATTAATTTTTAAAAAATTCACATAACAAGTTTTTTAGTCTTGCTGTTCTTGGCTTTTTACTGGCTTTGTGTAATTTGCTAACTGATCACCCTAAAATTAATGAACAAAATAATGGTTACAATGAAATAATTTTCTCCCTAGATAGATGTAAGATTATCACCACTTCCTACAAAAAAAAAAATAGATTGACTTTAAATTTCAAACTCTGCTCTTAGATTAACAAAAATTGTCAAATTGGAAGATTTGAGCTAGTTTATCCTGTTTTTTCTGGAAGATATTCAAGACATTCCCTAGCAATGTCCTGGCCTAGTTTAAGAGGATAAATATTATAGGGTGGGAGGAATTGCAAAATTTATCTTTTGATTCAAGCACAGTTTTGAGCCACTTTTAATTGACATTTGTATTCTTCCTCACTAAAGTAATAACCCAGGATATTGGTGTCAGAGTTCAAGAATTTTTGCACCCTTATTATTCAAGTAATTAAGATAATTCTTGGGCAATAAATAGGTAAAAATAAATATATTCGAATTTTTTCTTATAGGAAAATAGTAAGTACTGCTAGCAGGTTAATTAGTGCAATTTTCTTTCTTGCCTCCTTCTTTTAAAACTATCTCTTGTCTTTAAGGAAAATAGTCAGTACTGATTTCAGTGAAAATAATGAAATGGCTTTCTTTGGTGCTCTTGCTTGAAACTATACATCTGATTTTTCAAGTGTTTTAAAATACAGTTTAAACAAAAACATTACATTACCAAGGAAATTTTGATGTTTTATTCTGAAATACTTTAATGAAAAAACTGGCCAAAATTTAACAGTAAAGTTTTTGTTTTTGATGGGAAACATGCAGCAGTGACTAAAAAACATGAATGGTCCAAAGTAGGCCTATTTCTATCACCTCAGCGTCAGGTGTCTTGTATTGTTTCTTTGGTCAAACCTTGCCTATTTCTCCTTTATCAAACTTGTGCATATTTAAAGTCACCCCTCCTCCAAATACCCCCATCCTTTATTCTGAAATATCAAAGCAATATAGATACTAATTAAATTCTCAGTAAAGTATATGGTATGCTTTATTGTAAATATTCTCTATGTGGGGGAGGGGTGACTTTAAATATGCACA
>JAQQPU010001771.1:4964-21592 GCA_029168905.1 Artemia sp. Kazakhstan ARC1039 | reverse complement strand
ATATATATATATATAAAATGTGATAAGTTGTCACACTTATCACACTTATGAGGAAAAATTAAGATTTTCAGGTATGGAGAAGTACAGTAAATTGCTTAAAGAGAAAATAACTGGTAATTGCAAAAATATTTGTATATATTTTGACAAGGGATTACAACAATTTCAAAACCTTAAAATGGAAAACCAAAAGTTTGAAGCTTAGTAGAAATTATTGTTAGAAATCAGACTTGCTGTAATAATAAAATATTTTTGAATAGATTCAGTATGATAAGACATTAAATTGCCTAAAGAACAAAAAACTGGTAATTGCAAAAATATTTTTATATATTTTAACAAGGGATTACAACAATTCCAAAACCTTAAAACACAAAACCAAAAATTTGAAGCATAGTAGAAATTGTTATAAAAAATCGGACTTGCTGTAATTATCAAATATCTTTGAACAGACTTTGGTATCAAAAGAGATTAAATTGCATAAAGAGCAAAAAAACTGGTAATTGCAAAAATATTTGTATGTATTTTAACAAGAAATTACAACAATTAAAAAACCTTAAACAATAAAACCAAAAGTTTGAAGCTTAGTAGAAATTGTTGTTAGAAATCAGACTTGCTGTAATAATCAAATATCTTTGAATAGACTGCAGTATGAAAAAACATTTAATTACGTAAAGAGCAAAACACTGGTAATTGCAAAAATATTTGATTATATTTTAACAAGGGATTACAACAATTCAAAAACCTTGAAAAATAAAACCAAAAGTTTGAAGCTTAGTAGAAATTGTTGTTATAAATCGGACATGCTGTAATAATCAAATATCTTTGAATAGATTTCAGTATGAAAAGACATTTAATTGAGTAAGAGCAAAAATACTGGTAATTGCAAAAATATTTGTATATTTTTTAACAAGGGATTACAACAATTCAAAAACCTTAAAAAGTAAAACCAAAAGTTTGAAGCTTAGTAGAAATCATTGTTAGAAATTGGACTTCCTTTAATAATCAAATATCTTTGGAAAGATGCAGTATTGAAAGTCATTAAATTGCATAAAGAAAAGAAAACTGGTAGTTGCAAAAATGTTTGTGTATATTTTAACAAGGGATTGCAACAATTCAAAAATCTTAAAGAAGGAAACCAAAAGTTTGAAGCTTAGCAGATATCGTTGTTAGAAATCGGACTTCCTTTAATAATCAAATATCTTTGAAAAGACTGCAGTATGAAAAGACAACAAATCGTCTGTGGTTAGAAGAAAAGCGACAATGAGAATCCATATATAGAAGCATACCACGAGCCAATTGCCAGGGTCTGGCGGCAAAGCCGCCGGAACATTATTATATTGACAGGGGGTTGTTACCTCCAAGGAGAGAGTTAGAGATTTTTAGTGGTAACCCAGGGCAGGTACACTTGGCCTTATTTTTCGGCCGTTTGACTACTCGATCACGTTATCATACCCTGGGGCAGGGTACACTGTAAATAGGGCATCCCATTATGATTTGGTGCCGCCGGGGCTCCCCCCCCCCAATAAGTGGTGACACCTGTACATTACCACGCCAATACTGGTGACATTGTAACCTACCAGTATAACACTCGTACCAGCGGTGGTTACCACTAAAACACTGGTGGCAAGCAGTGCTTACCGGTATAACATTGGTGGCAGCAAGAAAGGTCCTATCAGTAAACCTGATAGTAAAAGAATTCTGCATTTTGAAAAAGACAAGTTAATTTAGCCTACAGAGTAGCCTATTGTGTTTACATATAAAGAGAAAAAAAATACGGAATCAATAAAATTATGAAGATCTGAATGGGCTGTGCCTAATCAGACAATAATAAAAAAATCTGCGAATCAATATATCGCGCAACTAGTTAGTGTGCAAAAATAACAGGCTAATTGACACGCAGCAATTTTTCGCGAGAAAACGGGAGTTACATGGATAAAAGAATTTTCATTTAGACTGAAGAAGTATTTTGAAGTTAACGGAATTTTGAAATAATGTTGGACAGAGATAAGATTAACTCAAGACCGTGAAGGGCGAGTAAAGCCCATAGAAAAAGTAGGAAAATAGAAACAAAGGCTAATATGGAGGCCTTTGAGAGAAAGTACCTAGAGTATATGAAAAATTACTGGGAGATAGATCAAATTGAAAAAGATTGTCAAGCCAATGAAAAAACTTCATCAGGCCGGTATGGACAAAATTGAAAAAGATAGTCAAGCCAGTGAAATACTTCATCAGGCCTGTATGGACAAAATTGAAAAAGATAGACAAGCCAATGAAATATATCATCAGGCTTGTATGGAAACCCTTACTAAAGCTTGTGAAGCCCGTAAGGGAAGGTCAAGGAGTGAGAGAGTATCAGAGAATTATCAAATAGTAAATGGTGTAATGGAAAAATATACATCTTCGTTGACTACGGGGGGAGGTGGACCGGCCCATAAAGCAAATTTGGAGACTGTGCCGCCCTATCGGAAAAACGAAATACTTGATACTCGTGTTCAAAATGTTGATAATCCACAGAAATGGGATGCGGAAGTAAAAATACCACAAAATATTGAAAATAAGACGCGCGAGAATGATTTTTCGGGAAAATTTGCAGAAAATAGAAAACTTGAAAACACTTTTAATGAATATGAGACGCTAACAAGTACAGGCCAAAATGAAACACTGATTGTACCAAAGAAAAAATAGACGAAATTTATTGTACGCACTTTTCCTCATAAGGTTCGAGAAATTTTAGTACAATATGAAAAACCAAATGTCGGAGTTCAGTTCCTATTTGATAACGAAATATTTATTTCTGCGGTAAGAACAAAGAAGACTAAAAGAGAGAGAAAAGACGCAAGGCGGAACTACAATAAAGAAAAACAGTCAAAGATGATGGACACTGGAGTCCAATTCAGATTTCGTGACGATTTATTTTAATGCTACTACAAAAGAAAAGAAAACTAAGGGGGAGAAAAGAGATATTAAACGGAGCTACAATGAAGAAAAGCAGTCAAAGATGGTGGACACTAGAGTCCAATTCAAATTTAATGATGATTTATTTTGCGCGATGGAAAAAATTGAGAAAAGTGAAAAAGAACAAATAAATGCAAAAAAGAGACAAACTTTGGAGATTCAGCCTGCACTGGCGATAAATAAAAAATTTTCTGGGCTATGCCTAGCTAACATAAATAATAGGGGGGACAAAGAGGTCTAAGACCCACTAGGAAAATTACGAAATTACAATAAGACGAAAAAACTTAGGAGGGAGGAGAAGCCCCATGACATATTAAGAGAAACTACAGTTAATCATGACATAGAATTGACTTGTCAACAACGAGTTATGGAAAGATTGGGAGATACTGAATTTTGGGTTGGATTGAAGAAAATTGGGAAGAAATCTGAGACTGGTTTTATCAACTCAAAAGAGGGTTTGTTCCTCTATGAGGGGGAGGAATCCCTTGGGGAAGATCCCCTGCGGGAAGACGTGAAAGGTGGCCCTTTTCCGCAATGCACAACTTGCGGACAAGTTGTGATACCTTTACTGAAGCCTTGTCTTTCCAGTCTTCAATTTCATCTTCATCCCTCATCGCTGAGCATTATTCATTCGATTATATTAGGGCATGGGACCCAGAAAAAAGCGATTCATGGTTCGCTAAAAATTTTACTTAATTTCCCTGTACCCCTATCGTTTTCAGATGCCTGTGTATTTTCGGCCTTAGATTATTTGAAATTATGCCAAGGGGCAATTTACAGTTTAATTGAGATGTGGGGTTGTTTCCACAGATGGAAATTAAGAGGCTAGTGCAGCCACTTTTTCATGATGGCTGGCATCATCGAATGTGCCAGAAACTGATTCTCGGCTCCTCTCAAATGTAAATTCGTGAGAGCGAGAAAATTTGTATTTCTGATTGTGCTGCGCACAATCATTTTCTGCGAATCTTGGGAACTTCAATTTTCAAAATCAAATGCGGATGCCATACGATAGAGACCATGGTGGTTCTACGGTAGAGACGTTGTGGATGATGACAGATCCTAAGCCAAGCGGTGGAAGTACAGGCACTAGTGGAAGAAAGAAGACAAAGGGATTTTGTAAAGTTGAAGTTAAGTGTTATATTTGTAAGGGTGGACCAGCGTGGCGCGTGGGTGGTCATTTATCTTACGGGGGGGAGGTGTTGGGGTTCCACCCCTGTTTCTTTTCTTTTCAGATAAATGACCCATTTTCTTTTCTGTAATTACATTTGCCTATAAGATAATTTTTAATCCTAAGTTGAAATCTGGTTGCTAAGCTAGATCTTTTCGCAATAAGTAAGCTTTGAACTAAATTCTATTTTCGACTTCCTGGTCTGAGCTATTGAAAGGTAAAGCTAAGAAAAAGTAGAATGGGTTTTGAATGGGGATTGAGAGGATTGACTGGGCCAAGCGAAGGTCCACCCCTATGAACAGTTGCTGTACAGAATATTATTTTTGAGTTAGTCTGCATTTAGACCCCGTTTGGGAAAACATATTTTTTGGTTGTTATATGTGACCATTTGGAAGAATACAAGTAAGGTATTTTATACAAACTGTGTACTAATTTTCCAGGAACCCAGGCAGGAACAGAGTTACGAGATAATGTCATTATTATATTGACAGGGGGGTTCGTGACCTCCAAGAAGAGAGTTAGAGATTTTTAGTGGTAACCCATGTCGGGTTCACTTGACCTTATAATTTGGCCGTTTGACCACTCGATCACGTTGTCATACCCTGGGGAAGGGTACACTGTAAATAGGGTAGTACCAAACCCGATATTTGCAGAACCGGTGTGGTAGATGCGGCCATCCCATTATAATTGGGTGCTGCCGGGGCTTTCCCCTTCAATAAGTGGTGACACCCGTACATTACCACGCCAATACTGGTGGCATTGTAACCTACCAGTATAACACTGGTGCCAGCGGTGGTTACCAGTATAATACTGGTGGCAAGCGGTGCTTACCGGTATAACATCTGACCAAACTTTTGTCATCTGACCACACTGTTAATTAAAATTAGGTCAGTAGAGAAGTTAAGTCAATCATAAGCAGGGAATTCTTGCCCAATCTTATTGATGATTAGTCTTTCATTTATTCTGGTTTGTTTTGTTTGATTCAGTCTCTTCTGCTGTGTTACTTCGAAAGGTTAGTTTTCCTTTTTGTTTTAACACTGAAGACGGATGGGCGGAAGTCCTGTACGAAATATCTGCTTCTGTCATTTTTACTTCTTTTCTGTCCACTGGCTGTCATCACCCTCGTTTTTCTCGGCTATTTAATTTGATTTTTTTCTTGTTTGTCATATGTCAATCCTGCTTGTAGCACTTTCTGTCTTTAACAGCTCACAGAACTGACATATTTTTATTTCAGCTAATATTCCACAATTTAGAAATTATATATACTTGTACTATAATAGACTTTAATGTGCTGATAACACGAGACTGAAGTCAGACAGACGACCCTTTAAACCAGGTAGAACAGCTATAGACAAAACAAAATCATATCCAAACCTGGTACTGCCAGCCTCTACGCTTTTGGGTTTTAAAAATTGTAAACCCTTGTAAAATATATCAGTAAAATATGTAACATACAGGTAAAATACGTAAAATACCGGTAGAATAGGTAAAATACGTAAACTTGGCAAATTACGTGAAATGGATAAAATACCAATTTTACAGGGGTCTGTAAAATTACGGTAAAATACGTAAAATACCCAATTTTACCGTGACCAATTTTACCAAACACTACCTCGGGCTAAAGGTTTTCAACCACCTAGTTAACAATGTGATGCTGGTTATATAAAAAGACCCATCCGTGATACACAGGCTAAAATAGATTTTCTTGGGTATGAAATCTGAGTGGCTGAAACCCTCCAGCAAAGAATTTTGGCTATGGCGGTTCCAATGGTGCTCTTTCTGTTCCTGTTCGGTGCCTGTTCTGTGGGTATTTCAAGTTTGTTTTGAAGTTCCCATAAATCTGTTCCCACTTTTACCAATATGTCAAACCAAAAAAATGGTCACCGCTTGTGCCAATTACCATACGCATTTGAGTGCTGAGTTACCAATCATTATGAAATAGCAACATTTTGTCTCTTACTATTTTTGTTCAAAACAAGTCTTAAACTTAATTTTAGCTATGGGCCATGGTTTATTTCATACTAAGTAACTGCTATTCTTTCGCCCATGATGAACATGCTCTTTGACAAAAAGGCCACTATCCTTTCGGAATTGTTCAGTATTTAAATTTTGTGTTTGAGTCCTGTTGGGTGTCTTACATTTTATATAACGAACCAACGTATTTTGTTTTGAACGTTTTATGTGGTCTGTACTGAAATCTTTGTAGAAATTGAAGATGAAACCTCAGATGGTGAAAAAGATGTTTCTGGAAGTGAACATTCTATATTTTCAATAGAACACGAAGCCAATCTTTTTGCTATTTCTCCTGGCATATCTCCAGATTGCATTGCTAATTCTAATCATCTTCATAATGAGTTCACAACTGATGGTGACAAAGGTATGCTTCAGATATTCTAACCTTTTTCTATATATTTGCGTTTCTAAAATGAAAAAATGGGCCTGTCCCTTTATTGAAGTTAGGAAGGGGCGTGAAAAATCTGTATTTGAGTGCTTGTTGCATCTGAGTGCCCTAATTGAATTTCACCATTTGAAAAAAAAGTCCCGGATGCGTTTAAATATCAGGAAAGACAATTTTTATCTTCGTTAAATCACTGAACAAAACGCCAAACTTAATTGTATTTTGAACAACACAGTCTCTAATTGAAAGCGTCCCATTTGCAGGCGTGAAGAAAATTTCACAGTTTTACCCTATTTTCCAAAGCTGGTTGACCAACTGAATTTGTTTTTAAAAGACAGACCTTGAACGCAGCGTTCAGTAGCTCAAGTAAATTACAGCCCTTTTATAATTGTGTGAAACATAAAATCAGCCCCGGACTGGGTAATGGTGTTTATAGGATCCCCTTTTCTTGTGGTCGTCTTTAATCGACACAAATCTTTGATCGACAAGGTCGTTAAGCTACGCCCTGGTGTGATATTTTTTTTGCCTTGGCGTGATATGTTTACAACAAATCGCACCATTTTAAGGTGTTTGAAAATGCCACTTTAATGGTCTGTTTGTCTTAGACGTTTACAAATGACGCAGTAGGTTTTAGACTTTTACAGCTAGGGAAAGGAGGCATTATCCTTAGTTGTTTGTAGAGATTTTTGTTCGTTTTAAGCTTGATTTGCTTATTTAATTTAATTTTTACTCGTTTTATGATCTATTTTGGCTAGTTTTTTCATTAAAGTATTTAATAATGAAACATAAATTTCTTTTGGTAACTTAATGTTTTCGTTTTTCATTATTAAAACTGTATTTAAAAACATTTGAAAAACCCGATGTATTGATTGAAGCAAGAATATCAAAGAAAGCCATTTCATTATTTTCGCTGAAATTGTATTTTCTTAAAAGACAGAATATGTTTATAAAAGATAATGGAAGTACAAAAGGAGATCACGCTAATTAGACCTGCTAGCAGTACATACTATTTTACTATATTAGAAATTTCTGGTATATTTATTTTTACCTATTTTTTGTCTAAGAATTGTCTTATTCTACTTGAATAATATGGGTGCTAAAATTATTAAAGTCTGACACAGAAATCCTGGGTTATCATTTTAGTAAGAAAGGATGCAAATGTCAATTAAAAGTAATTCAAAAACTGTACTCGAATCAAAAGATTAAATTTTGGGATATCTCTAGCCCTGTAGTGTTTATCCTCTAAACTAGGTCAGGACATTGCTAGGGAATGTCTTGAATACTACCACTACTACTACTAACAACTCACCGCAGAACCAATCCGCCTGAGGCAAACACAGCTACGGATGCTCCTCCTCCATCCCAATCTATTCAAAGCCTCCCTCTTTACACCCCCCCCCCAGGAAGTTCCGATTTCTTTTAAATATTTCTTTATGACATGCTCCCACCCTAGACGAGGACGATCTGCTTTCCGTTTAGCACTAGACGGTTAGCCGAAAAGGACAATCTTCGGTAATCTGTCATCCTTCATCCACAGAACGTTCCCTAGCCATCTCAACCTTTCGACATCTCAGCCTAGCCAAAAAGTAGCCATCGCCTACTTTTTGAAATACTGTCAGTCAGCTGGGTACCCAGATCAATCCGTAGGCAATTTCTCTGGAAAACATCTAGTAAATCTTCATCCGCTTTTCGGAGCGCCCATGCTTCAGAGCCATATTTGACCACTGTCATCACTGCACCTTCCAATATTCTAATCTTGGTTTGCAGACATCTTCCTATTCTTCCAAACTTTTTTTTAACTGTGAAAAAACACCCTGAGCTTTGGCTATTCTACTTTTAACATCTTTACTGCTCCCACCGTCTTTATTAATAATACTACCAATCTAAGTGAAGCTACCCACCTGATCAATCTTTTCGTTACCTAACGTCATCTTTTCATCTTCACTTATTCCTAGCCTTAGTGACTAAGTCTTCAAATTTTCAAACCTATTCTAGCACCCTGAACTCGCAAAACCTCTAAAAGTTCATTCATTTTGCTCAAACTTTCATCAAGGATGCTTAAATCATCAGCATGATCGAAGTCCGGGAGTGTTTTTCCTCCCCATTTGATTCCGTGGTCTCTTATTGGCTTTCCTGGGCTCCTTCAGACAAAGTCCATCAAAATGATCCATATAAAGGCTCAAACTTCAAATTCGAATATTTTTGTTAATCTAAGAGCACAATTTGAAGTTTAAAGTCGATTTGTTTTTTTGTATGAAGTGGTGATAGTCTTTTAGCCTCAATTCAAAATTTATAATTTCTATCTTGGGAGAAAATGACCTCATTATAACCAATATTTTGTTCATTAATATTAGGGTGATCAGTTAGTAAATTACACAAAGGCAGTAAAAAGCCAAGAATAGGAGACTAAAGAATTTGTTTTGTGAATTTTTTTGAAAATTAATAAAAAAGGTTTTGTAGCCGGCAGCTAGCAAACGTTCGAAAGTCAAACTAGAGAAGAGAGTCCTCCCTTCCCCGAGGGAAAACAACAATAAAATAATTCACTCTTTGGAAACTAGGCTTCAGTGTATTTACTACACCTTGTCTTCAGATTTACACCTTTAAAATAGAAAACTATCTAAGCACCAGATTTTTGCTTTTTATTAACTGATTTAATTTAGTTTTTAAAGTCATTTCTGGGTGTGAGAAAGACAGATAAAATATTTAACTACTGACACTGTCAATTTCATGCCCACTGAGTCGAAGTCTACAACAACAACAACAACAAAAACTAAATTGAGGCTAACCAAAATGAGATTTTATACTAAGAACACAAAATGACTTTAAATAAAATTTCATATTAACTAGTTAAAGAGAAAATTAACACACAACAACAAAGAACAAGTACTCAATCAATGAATATTGTATGAAACTGTCACGTGATTAGAGTGTTCTAAAACAAGAGACAAAAACCCATATGTTACAACACATCAAAGTTCTTAGAAATCCACCAACGTAATAAAATTAACAATTATATGAGAGTCAACTAAGACACATTGGATGCAAACTTTGAAGAAACCATTTTGGAGACTCAAAACACAAGCAAAGCAGGTAAAATATTTTTCCAATGCACCTAAATGCTTCCCCCTGTATCAATAAGAAAAACAAGAATGAATTTACTAAAGGATCCAAACAAAATCTGGGAGCTCCACATATATTTCTGTAAAGAGAAAGGTCGTATGAAACTCATAATATATTAAAAGTGAAGTATTAGGGTAAATCAACGCAATATATAATTATTATTATGCCTTTATTGTCCGTCAATAAGATACAATAGACGGAGTAATCACTAAAGCTAACCAAAAAAGGACACAAACACACATTGAAAATTCAAATGCATGACACAAAACATTACATAAATTACATTAATACAAATAAACTATTGCAAACAAATTGAGGACCATGGATAATGAAAATTTCTTTGAAGATGGGATAAAGATTTATTAATACTAATATTTGGGTCTGCAAGCTTTTACATATGGATAATGTTACAGTTTCCTGTCCAAGGAGGTAAATGTAAAAGATGCTTGGCAAATATGAAGAATATTGAATGCAACTGCTTTTTATCTGTAACTTTGAAAAGTTTCCAGAAAGGAGCAATGTAAAGCAGATGTGGAAGGGCTATGGTGTTATAGATGGATGTTAGAATATGATAGTTGAAGTGTAGTTTGCTTTTTATGATTCCAGCGTAAGAAATAATAATTTTTGCTGAACATGAGATATCAGGAAACACCGTATGTGGCCAATAGATGAGCCAATTGGAAGGCCCAGATACGTAATTTGGTCTGTGGGTTTGAGAACCGTCCAGATTTAGGAAAGAAGCAGAGGGAATTCGCCAATTGAAAAGAACAACTTCGGTTTTCTCAGAACTGAATGACAGTCCAATATTTGTACATTCATCTTTGAGGATTTTGGAACTTTGCTCAATGCGCTGAATTTTATGGCTAAGATTCAAGATGTCATCATTATAACAAATAAAAGGCACATCGATTTCCCCAAGAATGTAAGAAGGAAGACATTTTGCCCGAGTATTCAGGACACCATTATTGAACAGGGCTGGGGAAGTGATAGTTCCCAGTCTAGTTCCTTTTTTTAAACAGGGATGGGGTACTGACAAATCACAGGCAAATTCAAGGGATTTGATGAGTTTGGCCTCACACGAGAATTATGGCAATGGTATTGGGACTGATAAAGAGCCGACTGCAGGGGTAAATGGTATGGGAGCTTTAAACTCACTCTAAGGTTCCTATTTAAATCCCTGAGAACACGGACAATTGATAGGTAAATGCCTTGCTTTGCCATTTGAAGAAGCATGGATAAATGAATTAAGGAATCAAACGCACATTTAATGTCATGTCTAGCAAGGATCAGACTTTCTCCCAATGATTCAGCATCAGCAAGGGCAGCAAAACTGCTGAAAGAGCATGGAAACAGCTAAGGTTAGCCTGAAAACTGAAATGATATGGGGGAATGTAACATTTAATTGTAGCTCATGAATAAAAAGAAACTCAAATAGTTTACAGAGCATAGTAGCGACAGTAGTGGGACAGAACATTACAATTCAGAATTTCTAAGTTGAACAAAAATTATTCCGTATATGAAAGGGGCTGTCCCCTCCTGAACGCCCCACTCTTTACGCTAAAGTTTTTTTTTATTGTTTTATAAAGCAGAGTCACGAGAAAGAGTCAAACTTTAGAGTTAAGAGCGGGGCGTTGAGGAGGGTTCAGACCCTTTCATATACGGAATAATTTCTGTTCGTTTTAAGTTTTAATGTCGCTCCTTACTTTCAGTTAAAAAAACTTGTTTTTTAATTATTTAATTTGAACCTGAGAAGCGTCAAATTTAAAACTAGAAGCAATTGGAAGGTGGTCTGAAACATGATATTTCGAAAATACCTCAACACAAAACATATCAGGATTCTATGACACAACGTGGTCAAGGTTAGATTTGCAAGAGAAAGAATCAATCAATCAATCAATTTATTTACTGTGCCGTAATATTATAAAAATATATGTGGCATTGTCAACATTACAACATCAAATTAAAGCACTAGAAACAATTAACTATGTACAATTATTAAATGATTCGACAAAATATGGTTCAAATGAAGATAAGTAGCGCTGACTTGAATTCGGTGCTGGTTGTTTCAGGACATCTTTAACAGCAGCTTTGCTCCTTGTCGCAGGACCGTCAATTCTTGGCTCTAAGAAATCCGGTAAGATGCTTCTATGCCTTTATGAAAGAAGGCATTGGTGGCCAAACCTCATGAATGCTTCGTGTCTGTGTTGGAAAATGATTTTGAGACCTAGCCTCTGGAGACTCTCCTCGTATGAACTGTAGGCTTGGCCGAGGATGATGCAGCAAGCCCGTTTCTGCATCATCTATATTTGCTCGTCCCGTTCTTTTGTTAAGCCCAGATGCCAGAATTGACAACCGTATTCCAGGGCGGGTAAGATGTATGTTTTCAGGATGTTTGTAAGCGTCAGGGTGGTAAAACCAAAGCGTTTCAGGTTCGCGAACGATCTTATTAGTCCTGCTACTTTGCTTGCAATCTTGTTAACTTGGGAATCCCACTTCAGGTTTTTGTCAATAATAATTCTAAGAATTTCGGCAGAGTCCACTGATTTGAGCTCAACTTCTGTTTCAATGTTGCCTATGTGTTTCTTGAGGAAGTTCGATCTCATGGCCACACTTTTTTCCTTGCTGATTTCCATCCTAGCCTCCTGAGCCTCCATTGTCAGTTCATCAAAGGCTAGCTTAAGCTCGTCTTTGCCTGTGGCTAATTGACACAAGAGAGGTAAGGAGAGGTCATTAGAAAACTTGGCCCCGTTTGGCTTTTTCTTTAGTAGCTCATTGACTGCTATAACGAAAGCAATCGGGCCCAGGATAGTACCCTGTGGGGTACCGCAGGTAATCCTGAGGAACTCGGAAAAGATATCGAGGGAGAGTTGAACACGCTGAAGTCTATCACTCAGGAAGCTAGCAAGAAGCCTTACAATGAATTGTCTCAATCCCATGTTGTTGGCTCCGCTGACAATGAGTGGGTGGTCCAGATAATCAAATGTCTTCACCGTATCGGCAATCAAGAGGTTCACGAAGGATTCTGGGCACTCTAGGTGACGAAGCATTTCATCCAATAGGGTGACTAGATAGTGTATAGTGCTGCATTCGGGCTGGAAGCTGAACTGTCTGGGATCTATGGACCCCTCTATATCCTCGTATAGCCAGTTAAAGATGAATTGCTCGAAGATTTTAGACAATATAGAGGTCTTTGATATTTGGCGGAGGTCTTTAACTTCAGTCGCGTTAGCCACCTTTGGGATTGGCACTATATGCGCTTTTTTGAAGCAGTTGGGGGATACTCTCAACTAAGCACTGGTTATAAATTGCCGCAATGGGTACACAGAGTTCCTTGGCGCAATGGACCAGTGCAGCTGGGGGTACCTCTTTCGGACAGGCTGCCTTACGGGGATCAAGTTTGGCTAGATTTTTTTTTCAACTTCTTCTGGCGTAATGACTGGGATCTTAGATATTTCATCTTCTTTAGGTGGGAGTTCTTTGAGAGGGGGTTGTTTGCTACAGATGCTTGCAAGAAAGGAGTTTACTTGGTTGGCGTCAAGTTTGTTCCCACTTTCGTCCAAGATTTCAGGATTTTTTTTTTCGACCCATAAGTTTTTGCACATTGCTGTGAAAACCCTTAGGATCGCTTTTCATGAACTTCTCCAATGTTTTTGACCCGTGGGCCTTGCGGGCATCACGAGATCTTTTGACTACCAAGTTCCGTAAGCGTTTTGCTTCTGTTTCCGTAAGTCTTTTGTTCCGTAAGTGTATATGACTTCTTTTTCATTTGCGGGCTTGTAGTTATTTGGTTCCAGCCATACAATCAAATGGTCACTTCGCCCCAGTGGATGTTGTTTGACTGGTTCTTTGTAATATTCGCTGCAGTTAGAAAAATATAGATCAAGGGTCTTAGTTCGCCGCGTTGGACACTTTACCAGCTGTTTCTGGTCCTATCCTAGGTACTGTTTGTAGATTTGACGGTGGGGGTATCAGGCGGTGGTAGTCAATGAAAGTGCGATTCACTGTTTTGTCAGCGGAAACGTTACTTCTGGTGTTAGCATGTCTTGGGTAATTTTCTGAGGTGTATAATTTTTCCGTTTGAACTTTATGTTGACGAAAATCCTCCTGCCTCTGGGATGGTGGCGCTTCTCGTTTTTTAGATTGTTGAGTTTGGTATGGTGAATGGCTTCTATTGGATAACTTACTTTGGGACTGAATTTACAGTTGTCGCCGAACCTACCCTTTCCTATCATAAAGTGTCGGCATTTACTGTCAGCTCGTACTTCTTCATTGCTAGGTTTCGGAATCGGTATATTGTCTTCCCAGGGCCTCCAGTGGCCAAGTTTGGGTATTTGTTCATGTTGGTGATTGGTCGTATTTTGAGAGGTAGTTGGATGAAAGTATTGGAATTTGTCTCCTAATCTGCATTTTCCTGCGGCATTTCTCTTGCATTTTTCAGGGTGGAGACAACAACATGTATCAGACCCATGTGGACAGCCACCGGATGTCAAATGATTGGGGCAGATTTCCTGACAGTTTTTCGGGTGGACAAAAATGCAATTTATTCCACGTTTACAGTGCCCTTTTTTGTAGTAAAAATATTCAGTTTTGTCTTTACGTTGCGTAGGTGGGATGGGGAAAGGTGGAACTGCGGTTTGTTCAAACCCAACCTCGATGTTCGGCAGTGCGTTTATAACTTACTGTTTTGGTTTCTTATCATTTAGTAAATTGAGACTTGGATCATTTGTACCATCAGCGACTGCTATTCTGTTACCAAGAAGTGGAGGGACTAGGGGCATGATTGTCACGTGAGGGTCAGTCATCGTCCCTACGCTACTGGAAGTTACACTTAAACTTCCCTGTGCTTCATTAGCAAGATTGGCGCTTGCATTTGCTGAGGTAGATTCGTCTATGAATGTAAGTAAACCTAGGGGATTTCTGTTGAACTTTAAAATCGTCACCAAATATTCCATATAGTAAAGAAGCACAGATAGAAACCGAAGACTAACTGCATTTAAATCACAATTAAAATCACCTACAATCAAACATGGGATTTATCCTGACCCTTTGCTAATCCTTACTGCTTCCTTCTGCAAAAAGCACTGATAATTTGGCCAATTCATAAGCATGTGGAGGGGGGAGGGGGATGATTTTTAAAAGTTTAATGGGACACATTGTTCTTTACATTTTTCAGTGAAATTGCCAAAATTGCAAGAATTTCAATAAAAATGCCAAAAAAGTTAGGCTATACTTCAAAATTTTTGAGAGTCAGGAAGTCTCCTTCCCAATTGATCCCCCTTGGGTACTGAACATTGATGACCCTGGACATTGTTTGTTCTAGAAAAGTAAAACATCCAAAATTAAATGTTGTCTGCAGCTTAGATAAGCAAACAACGAAAGTTTTTTGAGTTTTATAGCTTTGGTTAGCAAAAAATCATAACAAAAAAAAAAACAAAAAAAAAAACAAAGATAATCACAGCTAGTTCAAATATTATGGTTGAGATTCAAGCTCTATAATTCTTAGTCCAAAATTAGAAAAAGAGAGATTATTGATAAATGTCTATACAAAATTAAACAAACTAACTTAAAAAATAAACATCTAAATTAGATGCTTTTACACTCCCCCTGCCCAAGTAAGAACTTAGAGTCTATCTCTCCCAATCCTTCCTCATGGTTTTATCTTGATCCCCAAACTTTTCCTCAGAACATTGCAGATGCACCATATTGATCATCCCATCATCCAGGCAGTGTTTCAGATAGACCCCGGCGCCGCGCCGATGAGGGAAGACCGGCGGCGGCGGGGCAAAAAACAGCACGCCGGCCGCCGGTAAGATGTCGGCGGCACGCCGCCGGCGCGATCAATGTTGACCGCAATTATTAATGTTTTCATCAGTCTTTCTCAAATCACAGCTTCAATTTACAACAGATTCGAGCCTATTCATGATTTCAAAAATTCACAAGTCGCTGGCTGGAAACTGGTCTTCTTCGTTATTCATCAAGAGAAGTAGAAATCTGGTAGAAACGAAATGGCTGTGGCGTTTCAGAACCCTTGCATAATACGAGTAGTTGAAGTATCTATTAGCTATGTATTCTTAACATAAATAAATATCAAAATTAGTAGTTTTTTTTCATCGAGCATTACTACATATAAAACTTCAAATATCGTATCACAAAATTCGTCAGTTATCTGGGTAAAAACTTTGAATATAACTTTGAACTTAGAAGCTTATTTTTTTCATAATGCCCTTTGCCTATATCTGTTTTGTCACATTTAAAACAGTTGAAATGGGCGACTTTGATATTGATTGTTTTTTTTTTTTTTTGCTCTTTTGGATTCCTAAGAAGCCTTCTTGTATTAAAAACTGGTTTTTAATTACAATTTTAAAAAAATGCATTTTAAAGTTTTTCTTGGCTTCTTTATAGAATATATGTCATGTAGGCTAAGGCTGAACTGCTGCTTTTTTATCGCTTTGGGCTGCTCTTTTGGATATTATTAATTTTTTATTTTGGGGATTCATTCCAAATTGTAAACTCATAAATACCTAATATCAGTCAAATTATAAACTGTATCTAAAAGGAGTAAATTTATCAAATTGAAAAATACATGATGAACACTTCACATGAGAACACACCCTGAGGTCATAAGACTGTCAAAGACTCCTCCTTGAACCTCCCAAATTGAAAGCTTTTATTATGACCTGGCCTTTTAATGTAACTTGGGCACTGGACCAAGGGCGCCATTGTTACTCGAGCGCAACGTTAGGTGGGGATGTCGATATCGCTTTCGTCACACCAATTCGTTTTAGTGTGAATCTGCCTGATACATATGAATGAATGTTTTCAAAGTGAACCCGTTTCATCAATAGAAAAAAAACCGGATTGGACGCATATGTCCCTTTCCCTTTGGACGATAAAACCATGCAAGTGCTGTATCAAGTATAACTCACGAAAATCTTGTTAATTTTGTCAACTTTTCAACTTTTTGGTATCCCTGCTTTCAATAAAAAAAAA
>JAQQPU010001770.1:63084-76436 GCA_029168905.1 Artemia sp. Kazakhstan ARC1039 | reverse complement strand
ACACACACACACACACACACACGCTGAAATATTCTTACAGGTTGAAATTGCGTTTCTAACCCCTTAGCCTATATTCAATTAGCCTATAACGTGCTGCGAAAACAGCGTCAGATAGAAATGCGCTGTGGAAACAATTTATGCGATTTTTCCTGTGTTAATATCTCTCTTCATCTAAGATAAAAACATCCGGTTATTTGAAACCCCACTTTGTAGCGAGCGAGCGATTAACATTCAAATTTATACCTGTCGGATTAACATTCAAGCTTCCTGATGGGACATTTGATAAGAACTGGATACGCACAAAGCTAAAGGCTAAAACATATCTCAGTTTAAGAATGGTTGTTCAATTTTCAACTGAGAAATAATAGTTATTTGTTTATATAGTTAGTTTGTTTAAAGAAATAATGGATTTTTTGCATTAGAAAACATCTTGCTTAAAAGAGAAATTACAGGTAAAGTTTTATAAATCTATGATAAGCTATTTGCTACTTCTGTGTGTTATAACCACTCTTTTATATACTGCTAATTTGGTTAATGAAAGAAAATGAAATAGGATTATTATAGAATAGTTTAGAAACAAATTTAAGTTTTACTCATCAAAAGTTATGCGCTTGAGAAAATTTGTCTTATTTTTGAAAAATACGGAAAAGAAAAAAAAATTATATACACTTACAAATTCTGGCTGCACTTGTACATCCGAAGTCCCTGGTAAAGCATGAAGAGGGTTGTTCCCTCCATCTTGATCAGATGAGGCTGACTTGAATTTCCTGCCAGGTTGCATAGAGGCCCCTGGCTGGTCCATCGAATTTGTATTGGAGATAGCATATCTGATCACTGATGGTCTTGCAGCTTGCATCGATGTGATATCATTCAATTTTGAACGTTTTTGCTGTGATGATTGATCAACAGCGTTCTAAAATAAAAATCATTTTCAGTTTTCAAACTATTTAGCTTACGGGAGAGTACTACCCCTTCAATATCAAACTCCCAAAAGTTGAAAAAATGACACAAGCAGTTAACCTGGACTAAAAATATTTAGCGAAATGCTTTTTAAAAGAGCTAACAACACGGTGAAAAAAAAGCGTAAGGAAGGAAATTCTTCCTTAACTTAATGGCGAGAAAAAAAAAATAGATTTCTTTTTATTATAGCGAAGCTGATTGATCCTGTTTTAAATATTTAGCGAAATGCTTTTTAAAAGAGCTAACAACACAGTGAAAAAAAAGCGTAAGGAAGGAAATTCTTCCTTAACTTAATGGCGAGACAAAAAATAGATTTCTTTTTATTATAGCGAAACTGACTGATCCTGTTTTTAAATATTTAGCAAAATGTTTTTTAAAAGAGCTAACAACACGGTGAAAAAAAAGCGTAAGGAAGGAAATTCTTCCTTAACTTAATGGCGAGACAAAAAATAGATTTCTTTTTATTATTGCGAAACTGATTGATCCTGTTTTAAATATTTAGCGAAATGCTTTTTAAAAGAGCTAACAACACAGTGAAAAAAAAGCGTAAGGAAGGAAATTCTTCCTTAACTTAATGGCGAGACAAAAAATATATTTCTTTTTATTATAGCGAAACTGATTGATCCTGTTTTAAATATTTAGCGAAATGCTTTTTTTTAAAAGAGCTAACAACACAGTGAAAAAAAAGCGTAAGGAAGAAAATTCTTCCTTAACTAAATGGCGAGACAAAAAATAGATTTCTTTTTATTATAGCGAAACTGACTGACCCCTGTTTTGAATATTTAGCGAAATGCTTTTTTTAAAAGAGGTTACAACACGGTGAAAAAAAAGCATAAGAAAGGAAGGAAATTCTTCCCTAACTTAATGACGAGACAAAAAAAAATAGATTTCTTATTATTATAGCGAAACTGATTGATCCTGTTTTAAATATTTAGCGAAATGCTTTTTTTTAAAAGAGCTAACAACACAGTAAAAAAAAAGCGTAAGAAAGGAAGGAAATTCTTCCCTAACTTAATAACGAGACAAAAAAAAATAGATTTCTTTTTTTATTATAGCGAAACTGACTGACCCCTGTTTTGAATATTTAGTGAAATGCTTTTTTAAAAGAGCTAACAACACGGTGAAAAAAAAGCGTAAGAAAGGAAGGTAAAGGAAATTCTTCCCTAACTTAATGACGAGACAAAAAAAAAATAGATTTCTTTTTTATTATAGCGAAACTGACTGACCCCTGTTTTGAATATTTAGCGAAATTTTTTTATTTAAAAGAGGTAACAACACGGTGAAAAAAAGCATAAGAAAGGAAGGAAATTCTTCCCTAACTTAATAACGAGACCAAAAAAATAGATTTCTTTTTATTATAGCGAAACTGACTGATCCTGTTTTTTGAATATTTAGCGAAATGCTTTTTTTAAAAGAGCTAACAATACAGTAAAGGAAATTCTTCCCTAACTTCATGACGAGACAAAAAAAAAAGAAAATTCTTTTTTTATTATAATAATGAGAAAATTGTTTACTCACCAGAAGTCACTTAGAATATTCCATATCTATGTAAATGATTGCAAAAAATATTGATACTAGTAGATTGAATGAACTATTCAAACTGTAGAAAATTATAATCTGAAACCTGAATATATACAAAAAAATAATTGATATATATTGACAGCTAAACAAGACACACCGGTTTTCTGATACAGGATTTACCACTGGTTTTCTGACACGGAAGACACATACGCTATTAGAGATATCAAAAAATATTTTGAATATATTAAGCTATAGGCAATACTGGTTTAGAAAAAAAACTAGAATAGTGACATAATTTCACTTTATCGATCCTCAAATTCCATTTAGGTTGCCGTATATGGTGTACCCACAGTATTTCCATACACCTATTAGCCCAGAAACCTGTCTGATTGCCCCAGAAACTTGTCTGGTTGGCCCAGAAACTTGTCTGGTTGGCCCAGAGACTTGTCTGGTTGGCCCAGAAACATGTCTGGTTGGCCCAGAAACTTGTCTGGTAGGTTTTGTATAATTCCATATGCAATTGACATCAATAGCATTAATTAGTCTGGTAATCAACCATGGACAGCTGCCAGGGAACATAAAGGTCCAGAATTCAATATGTACATACTACTAGGACTCAATTAATACCGAAGAAACTTTTGGAGCACAGAATCTTATATTTTGCAGTAGATGCCTTCATTTCTAATCGCATTATATATATACATATATACAAAAAAGAGGTAGAGGTAGGTCACCCCTACCTCTTGGGCAGCAGGGACGATACCTTCTCATACTGCCACTAAAAGTAGCAGGCACAAATAGGGCCTACTTCAGCCACTGGTCGTCCTGCCCATCGTCTGACCATGAGGCAGTGTATTTTGTGTAATATGATGCCAAGAGTGGGTGGACTGAAGCCAGTAATGGCTGTCAAAATCATGCACTGAGGGGGAAGGGGATCAATCATCCTGGGCATATGAAGCGCCAGCCATGGGACAAGAAAAATCTCTTGAGGAGCAATCCAAGGCAGGAGAAAGGACTTATCTTGCTAGCACTGGTTCTGAGGATCAAGTGCAGGTTGCTGCTGATGGCTGGCGAGTGCTAGGGGATTCTCCCCTCTCTTTTGAGGTAGGTGTCTCCAGCCCAAGCCAGTCTGAAGGAAAACAATATCTAACATCTTGACGCTACCTAGGAAGGCACAACTGCTAAAGACAAAAGAGATAGGCAAGTCTTATATCAGAATACCACCCCAGAGAGGCATCAATAACCCAGCAGCTATTGGTAGTTTTTTCTTGGGTTTGGAGACAATGGGCCTTTGTGGCCTGAGCATCAGCTCAATTTTGTCAGTCACCAATAATAATAATAATTTTAAAAGTAATATTTGGCCTCTTGATATGTGGAAGTCAATTGGAGTAAGGTTTATCAAGTTCCTTAGCTGTTAGTAAGTAGATCACGAGCATATAGGGATTGCGACTTCAGCCTTATTATATATCTGTTTGTTTTTAATTTGACATTGCTCTTTATTTTCAAAATACTTGATTTTTTTTTTGTATTGAATTCCTATTCTTTTTAAAATAATATTTTCAGGATCACCCTCACCATGAGGGAGATTGCTATCTTTCTTTACCCCAATTTTTGATACAAAGGGCGTCTCTTACGCTGAACTTCACTCAGTACTTTTCTGGCAGCTTTTTAAAATGCAAAAAACATAGCCGATTAGTACTTGGAAGTGTTTTACTTACTGGTTGCTTTTCAAAATATCAGAAGAGAAAGACTTATTGTTGAAAGTAAACTAGTGATGCGCTGATTAATAAGATTCAGAACCAGGAAAAAGAAAATCAGACATTTTTCTTAAAAAGCCATCCAAATCAAGAAAAATTTTCTGATTTTAAAGACGATTCTATCGTTACGATTTGTTGTAAAATATATAATTATTTTATCTTAAGCTTCCATTTTTTACTCGAAAGATATCGCTTTCAAGAAGTTTCTGATTGAACATAAGGAAATGTTCCATCAGTAATAATAGCTACTTGCTTCTTCTTTATTAATATTGTGATCCCTGTCTAAATTATTATAATCTTCTGCATTTAAAACTTTTGTAAAATATATAAATATAATTTCTGTTAGGGTTCCTGCCTGATTTAGTATTTGCAACAACAGTTTGTTTTTCCATTTTTGGAGAAATGAATTTTTGATTTAAAAACGAGATTCAAATGATCTGCTAAGAAAGTATAAAGCAATAGCTTCCAACCTTTATTTAGCCCTTTATTTTGCTCCTTTAAAAATATTTGATCATGTGGAGCCTCCCTTCTATTTTATAAAATAATGTAGACACGAAAACTTTTAGTACTATGAAATTTATTAAGATAAACTATTACAAACTAAGAAACGAATAACAATTTTATATTATTGTCTTTTAATTAGATGGACGTGCTTGCCTATCGTTAGCACAAAGTCTATCAAATGTCGGTGTCAATGATAAGATGACAACATGAACCTCCTTTTCTATAACCAAACGAACAAGATATTTGAGTTTCATTTCAGCTAATGCAGAAATAAAGTGTTGTATAGATAAGATTTTGCGAACGGCAGCAATATTATTAAAGTTTCATTTGACAAAATATATCATATTCATTCTTAATATCTAGCCAAAACTGAATTAGAGATGCATTCTGAAAAGTTTGTTTTAAAGAAGTATTACAAGATAATTCAACCAAGTTTTCTTTCATGTTAATTCAAATTTGTCATCTTCTTCATCAATGAAATGATTCTGTATCCACGCATATTTTGTAAAATCAAAATCATTAAACTATTTCAAGAAGTGAACTAAAAAAGTATCCAAGCGTTCAACAAATATATTTTTGTTTACTTCTATGTTATCAAGAGCACACAATTTTATAAGTGAAAACATATCAATATTTTTCCAAACTTGTCTCCCATAGCTCCATTTTTCTCATGGATGTTTTCATATTAAATTTTGAATCAATAGATGCACTTGTAGGCCTTACATCAATTTCTTCAAAATACTTAATTTTCCTAAAATTTCCACTATACAGGTCGGCAGGGGCGTTACTAAGGGGGGATCCCCCCCCCCCCCTAGAGGACCTCAGAAAGGACTTTTGTCAGCCTTCTTCGCTATCTTTCGGCGCAAAGTGAAGCTTCCAGAAGGGATTTCGCCGGGCGAAGCCCGAAGAAACTTTCTAATTCATGTGCGCGAAGTTGACAGAAACCTATTGGCCCCCTTAAAAACGACTAGTAGAGCAGAGCCCTTCAAAACTTGTTATTTTCTTGGTCCAATGTAATGACATAAAAGACTTTTGTTAGGTGAAGATCAACAATATTTACTGCTTCATCTGCGCAAAGTTGACAGAAACCAATCGCCCCTCTAGAAAACGAGCCGAGCCCAACAAACCTTAATATAGAATTGGTCCAATCTAATGTCATTAAAGATTTCCGTCGGGCGAAGGACTACAAAACTGACTTCTTTATCTGCACGAAGTAAACAAAAACTTAATATTTTTTCGGTCCCTTACTATGTCATAAAAGACTTCCGTCGGGCAAAGACAACGGAATTGACTGCCCCATCTGCATAGAAGTTTCGAGAAACCAATTTGCCAAATAGAAAGCAACTTGTCAGGAGGAGCCTTGCAAAACTTGATATTTTTCAACGGGTCGGTTAGCCGGGACAATTCTAGTGGCTCTACTCAAAAAAGAAAAACTTGTTGGGAAATATTGTTGTTTCTTTCCGAAATATTGGAAACAGCTGACATATTTTGCTAATACATGAGCCCATAGAATTGCAAGATTATACTAACCTTATTTAGAACTGGACCTCTTTTCCTTATTCTCAAAAGTCCTATAACAAACCATATAACCGAGGGTTTGAAGAATTAAAACTTCAAGGGATAGAAACGATTTTTAATTCTACATTCGAAAATTTTGTTGCTTTGCGAAATTATACTTATTTTGAGACTTTATTTAACAAAATAAAAAATAAAATTAAAAAATAAGGCAGGAAGCCCGGTAACCTGGGTTTTACTGCTACTCCAAAAGAAAATTCTGTAATACATACACACGTTGAAATAAATCCAAACCAAACCGGGTTGTTAAGAGTGAGGAAAGTTTACAGGGAATCAAGTTTCTCAGTAATCTAGGAATTGCAATTTGAATTAGTGCGATTTTGCAATTGAACCTAAAAGGACGCTTGGAGCACTATTTTATTCGTTTAGATCATCAGTACATGAAAATAATTGTAGAACAAGAACTAGACAGATCCAAAAACAGATCCAGAACTAGAATAAAGCTTGTGTTTGAAGTTTGTTTCAAAAAAAGAGAGATGAAAGGTATTACGAATTTGAATCTGATCAACGAGCTATTCGCATTCTGAAGCATCATAATGAGGAACTGAAAAACGGAACCAAAGCAAAGATTAGGCCAAAGATTCTGCGAAAGACCACTCTATTTGATATTTCAAAATGGTTACGGCCAGGAAGCTCAAACAAAACTGTAGAAGGTCCTGCCACGAGCGAACTTCATCTCGAACAGCAAGAGAGCTTAATGCAATTTAAGTGAACAGAAAGCTTATAGTTTGTCTTCAGCTCTTGTTTTAGTGCTTCGCAGTCGCAGCCACCTCTCGTTTCGCATTCTGACACTACTAAAGGTTTTATCACAAAATTTCAGCAGATGTCCTACGTGTAAGTACACGATTTGAAAGGATAGACTCCCAAGGTCTGGACAGAATCTTACTTTTAAGGGGAAATTTGATCAACTAGCGTCAGTTTGTTAAAGGGTAGTGAACTTTAAAAAATTTGATTAAAACAATCAATAAATTTTTATTGATAAACGAGGAAATGATCGTCCTTGTCCATCCTTGACAAATATCGGAGTTTGAATAGAAGAAGATGCGGCTGAAAAAAAAACTCGAAGTTACTTATCTTCTCAGATCTGACACTGTGGAATCTGGTGAAAGAAAAAAAAACATTGGAAGAAATTCGCTGTTCAGATATTGATCACAAAGAAACGGTAGGAATCTGCAAAATCTTCGTTATTCTTTCGGGCATTGTTGACTTTACCGAGGTAGCAAGGAAAACTGACAATTGAAGTCAAGTTGGATTCCATCACTAACGAACTAGACGCTATACTAGACATAGGGCGATCAATCAGCGAATATGGAGCTAGGCTTATTAGTGAGTCAGAAAAATTCATTTCTCAGAGTGTCAAGAATGGAAGGAGTAGAATCTGAAGCCGAAAATTTACAGCAAGCTGGAATCGTAAGAGCCGAGCACAATCCCGGGATCAAGAAAAAAAAAACGTTCAAACTCAGAAAAGCTGAAGAATATCAAACTAGGACCATTTCAGCCAAAAATCGATTTCCAAAAAACGAGGAAACCCAATCCCAGAGTTCCAAGGACCAGTTACGGTTTGTTATAAACTGGTACAATGAGTATCCGCACCTTGATATAGTGTCAAGAAAGATTGGTATAGTGTCAAGAAAGATTTAGCTTACTGCTTTGGCTGTTCGTTGTTTACAACAGGACCTGGCAGTGAATACAGAAACCAAGACCATTTATAAGAGGAATTAGAAACTGGTACAAAATGTGAAGCAAGGGCGCCAAGGCTGAAATGCTCGCCACTCACTTTTAATCAAATGGTCAGAAAGCTTCTGTAGGTGGTCTTATTTGTTTTATAGAGAGAGATAAATCATTGCCAGGCTTAGTAAGGAGAAGCTAATGAAAGATAAAGAGTAAGAAAAAGAAAAGAAAAGAGGGAAACATCTAGCAACATGTATATACATGTTGCTAGATGTTACCACCACTCTAGGTAAACAAGGGTTGGCATTTCGAGGGAAGAATCATGACGGGGAAAATCAAGTTGAGCTACCAAATCTTCTTTCGAGACACAAGATCGAAATGGACCATCGAATGAAAGATCAGATGAATCCAAATGTCAACAGCTATATGTCGGGTAGTAGCCAAAATAAATTAATTGCGATTGTAAGAACAGAGCTAATTCAAAATCCTAGCAGAAGTTAATGATGCTGACTTCTTTGGCAGCTTTGCTGACAAAACACAAACTGCCAGCCGTGAAGAGTGTTTAGCTGTAGCTGTACGGTACATTGAAAGAGAGGGAGCCGCTCTCTTTCAGCGTTTAGTCATCATTGTAGATTCTGATTCGAAGAAAGGAGCCGATATAGCAGAAGGTATTCTACGAGTTTTGCAAAAGGCTCGTATCAATGAAGAAAAACTGGCATTTCAATGCTACGATTTTACAAGTAACATGAGTGGGCGCAAAAGCACTGGAAGTACCATTGAGTTTGCCGAGTTGTTCTCTCTAGCAAAAAAGAACAGACGAGGGTTGCCTTTAGTTTACAGAGCATTCCCTCTTGCAGAAACTATTGCAGTGACATTGGCCGAAGGTGAACGAATATTTAGCAAGATCAAAATCGTCAAGAAGAGATTGTGGTCAACTATTGGAAACGATCGACTTGACCATCTCATGCTCATGATGTCAGAAAAAGATCAACTGGAAAAAATTGACCTCAACCTACTTGTGGAAAAGTGGAAAGTTGAAAAACCACGCAGCCTTAAAGTTTAGCTTATTTTCTTTGCCTTGATTTTGATTTTATAGCTGACTTTCTATAATATATGACAATTCTCTGCAGCTAATAAACATTATTTTAACACCTAAAAACCGAAGTAAAAAATGTTGGTTGTCGTCAGCACCTACCCAAATTCGTTGGTATATTTTGGACGCTCCCCCCAAAGTAAAAGGCTAGTGACGCTCCTGCAAGTCAGTTTAATAACTAAATTACCCTCCCTAAACATATTTGCGTCCTCATTTTGATTTTCTTCAACAAAAATTGCAATTTCCACTTAGACTTGATGTATCCTCTGAATCACTTCGGCACGAGATAGCCAGCGTTCTTCACAATAGGATAAAAGGTAGGCATGTAAGTAGCTCTCATACCATCAAACAGGTGTGCAAGTAATCTAACTTATAACAAACTGTTTTAACGCAATTTATAAAATTCGTTATTTTTGTACAAAACGTCTTTAAGTTCATCACTCATATTTTCAAACAGTTCGGGATAACGAACTGTAAGTAAGGAGCGATGCAACTCAATAGTAACCGAAACTCTAAGAAACAGAGTATTGATAACAATATATAGATCAAAAGAATCTAATTTTGATGCTTATTCAAAACAAGTAAAGTTCGTTATTTTAATGTTACCCATAAAAAGTCATGATGTTACCATCATTGCCCGATTTTGAAAAAGGGCGGAAACACCCCTAAAACATCAAATGATCTTAATGAAAATGGCACCATCAGATTCAGAATAGCAGAGAACTCTACTATATGGGTTTCAAACTCCTATGTACAAAAAGTGGAATTTTTCATTTTTGCTCAAAGAAGATCATGGATG
Organism: Artemia sp. Kazakhstan ARC1039; assembly: GCA_029168905.1. Classification (NCBI taxonomy): domain Eukaryota; kingdom Metazoa; phylum Arthropoda; class Branchiopoda; order Anostraca; family Artemiidae; genus Artemia; species Artemia sp. Kazakhstan ARC1039. Next base: position 66,556 of record JAQQPU010001770.1, on the reverse strand, counting down.
CATGTTTGTTTGTTTTCCCCAAGGGTGATTATATCAAACCAGTGATCGTAGAAGATTGGGAGATGGCTCATTTGATCGGAAATAAGAAGTTATAGTGCCCTTTCTAAGTGACCAAAAATATTGGAGGATAGCTAGCCCTCCTCCCACGCTCGTTTGTTTGCCAAAGTCGCCCGATCAAAATTATGAGATAGCCATTTTTCACCCTAATCGAAAAATCTAATAACTATGCCTTTGAGGATGACAACCCCCCACAGTCCCCAGGGGAAGTGCTGCAAGCTACGAACTTTACCCATCGTTTACATATAATATTGGTTTTGGGAAGTATACAGACGATTTTCAGAGTGGATTTTTCTGGTGGAGGTGTGGGGGGGGGGGGCTTACATGGGAAGATCATTCCATTGAGCAATTTTCCGTGGGGGGAGGGAATTTTCCATTGAGGGGGAGCCGGATTTCTCAGAATTAATTAAAAAACAATCAGAAATCAAATAAAAAAAAACAAGTTTCTTCAACTGAAAGTAAGGAGCAACACTAAAACTTAAAACAAACAGAAATTATTACGTATATAAGGGGGGGGCGGGGTTCACCCTGTCCTTAATACCACGCTCTTTACGCTAAAGTTTTTTTTTAAACTTTTAAAAGAGCTTATTATTCTAATTAAACCGCCAATGTGATTCAAGAGTCATTGTTAAATAATGACATAAAAAATCAAACTTTAGCGTAAAGCGCGAGGTAGTGAGGAAAGGACGACCCCCTCGTGTACGTAATGATTTCTGTTCGTTTTAAGTTTTAATGTTGCTCCTTACTTTCCGTTGAAAAAACTTGTTTTTTCATTTAATCGTATATAAGAGCTGCTTTGTAGAGCATGCAGTGAGCCCAGAGAACATCGGGTGTTTTCATTTTAATTCGTACTAGAAGGTGAGTTTTGTGTCCTGACATTGACTTTGGACTATATGCACTATGTGTATTATTCCACAATATGCGTTTCCCATTAAAACAAAAATTGCCAATTATATTAAAATTTCACAGGATGTGACTACAAAAAAAAAAGAAAAAAAAAGTATCTTCAGTTATATTATTCTCTTCAACATATTGAAAATATCCAATTAAATATGCGGTTTTAGCTACATCAGTTCCTTCTTCAACTTGTAAGGGGAATTTGAATTTGAAGTGCATATTCAAGAAACTAACTGATCGCCAAGATCGTCTTTGATCCAACAGCATCTATAAAATCTGGCTAGTTTATCAGCTGTAGCCCTCCTTCATTAATTTGTATCAGTATAGCTAAGAGATCCATTTCTACAGAACCTATTATTTAAAAAAAGGGACACAAAATGGATATATTTCGGGGGAGAGGAATTCAGAAGTGTCCCCCCCCCCCCCAAAAAAAATAAATTCGATGGGTGAGGTAAACGAGAAATACGAGATAATCGCACAAAAATGTGCGTTTAATGAAGGTCCAGACTAAAAGACCTTTTTTGTAAAAGTACATGTATACCACCATCACATATTAAGGGAGAAATAAATAATTATTTTATTTCTGATTTTACTTTAAGGCAAAAGAACATGTCAACAAAAGCTTGCCATAAAAATTTTGCCGTTGTTTTTAGAGGGACCTATGTTTTTGTTGAATGGTTTCTGCTGTAAATTGTTGTTTCAAAGACTATGCAGCAGGGGCGGATCCAGGATTCTTTTTAGGGGGGGGGGGGGTAGGTTCATCCGAAAAAAAAAATCAGGGGGAGGGGGGCAAAATACGTTGATCCGATAAACTTGCGTTAGGAGCAAGTTTAATTAAAGCAAACTTGAGTTAATTAAGTAAATTACACTACTTTAGACTGCGCTAGGGGGTGGGGGCACGCCCCCTCGCCCCCCTCTGGATCCGCCACTGCTATACAGAACAAATAACTTGATCTGTTCTTAATATTCCATGTATGATTTCTATACTGCCTCCAGTTGCTTTGAGGAGTTTAGCAGTCAATTTAAATGCTAAAAAAAATGCAAGTTTTAAAATGGATAAAAATAGGAGGGGATTGAAACTGTGACAAATTATTACTGAATTTTTTTCATGTTGTGATTTTGTGGTTTTCACTTAGTTTTCTCTTGTTCCTCAATCTCCTTCTAGTTTTTCCTTCCCTTTCCGTATCTGTTTCTTTCACTCTCTTACTACCGGTACTAACATTTCCCTTAACCTCTGTAATTTCTAGTTAACATGTAGTGGCAGAGAGGATTGATATCTGCTGGGCAATACAGGACCAGGGGTTTAGTCCCAGCTGTTACATGGCCAACACAAGGAACTTTCCAGGCAAGAAGCGTCTCTATTCCATAGACTGACTCAGTAATTTTCCTCTTGCTTTAGTCTTTATTTTTGACAGGATGTTTTTTTTTCTGTATTGCTTCCATTTCCCTTATAATAATCAGTAAGTTTCCAAGTTTTATTAAGCCCATAAATACCAAAACGGCAAAAAAAAGAAGATTTAGTTTGTTATGAAACATTTTTTTTGTGTGTGTTGTCATCAGGCTGCTTTGACTTGCTTAATTTGCCCTTTTTCTGTCCTTAATCACCTCCTATTTTCTTTCTGTGTCCCCATCTCCGTTTCATTTTCTTTCTATAAAAATACATCTCTTCTTTCATTCATTGTAACTTCTCTCTCTTGCTTCATATTTTCTGCCATATGCAAATGTGAATGCTTTCTGTATTGTCTTTAACTGCCTCAACTGTCTCAAAAGAGAACTAAATCTTTCCAAGGGCTATTAAGCATGTAAGCATTAAAAGGGTAAAAACGGGGTGGGTGGGGTGTCCAACCAAAGAAAAACCTTATTTTGTTGTTTTTTTTTGTATTATAATCTGGCTGCTTTCACATTTGCACACACATATCACTTAGAGTGGCGCGCCACTCTAAGTGAACCTAGATCAACCCAACTTTTTGGATATCTCTCTCACTATGACAGCGCGTCTGTGCGAGAGTTTGCCTATCTCAATGCCTGTCATTGTTGGTTTGTATGTCAGAATCCATTTATTTATATACTTTTGTCTCTCTCACTTCCTCCGCTTATGTGTCTAGGCGGGTGTTTGCCTATCTCAATGCCTGTCATTGTTGCTTTGTATGTCTGAATCTATATATTTGCATGTGTTTTTGTCTCTCTCACTCTCTGGGCATATGTGTCTGGGCGGATGTTTGCTTATCTCAGTGTCTGTCTTTGTCGGTTTGTATGTGAGAATCCATTTATTTATTAGTGTTTTCGTCTTTCTCAATTCCTCTGCTTATGTGTCTGGGCGGATGTTTGCCTATCTCAATGCCTGTGATTGTTGCTTTGTATGTCAGAATCCTTGCATTTATATGTGTTTTTGTCTCTCTCACTTACTCTGCTTATGTGTCTGGGCGGGTGTTTGCTTATCTCAGTGCCTGTCTCTGTTGGTTTGTATGCCTGAATCCATATATTTATATGTGTTTTTGTCTCCCTCACTTCCTCTGCT
>JAQQPU010001770.1:45782-63074 GCA_029168905.1 Artemia sp. Kazakhstan ARC1039 | reverse complement strand
ACATATATTTATATGTGTTTTTGTCTCCCTCACTTCCTCTGCTTATGCGTCTGGGCAGGTGGTTGCCTATCTCAATGCCTGTCTTTGTTGGTTTGTGTGTCAGAATCCTTACATTTATATGTTTTTGTCTCTCTCAATTCCTCTGCTTATGTGTCTGGGCGGATGTTTGCCTATCATAATGCCTGTCTTTGTCAGTTTGTATGTCAGAATCCATATATTTATATGTGTTTTTGTCTCCCTCACTTCGTCTGCTTATGTGTCTGGGTGGGTGTTTGCCTATCTCAATGCCTGTCTCTGTTGGTTCATATGCCTGAATCAATATATTTGCATGTGTTTTTGTCTCTCTCACTCTCCTTGCCTATGTGTCTGGGCGGATGCTTGCTTATCTCAGTGACTGTCTTTTGTCAATTTGTATGTCAGAATCTATATATTTATATGTGTTTTTGTCTCTTTCACTTCCTCTGCTTATGTGTTTGGGTGGGTGTTTGCTTATCTAAGTACCTGTCTCTGTCGGTTTGTATGCTTGAATCCTTACATTTATACGTGTTTTTGTCTCTCTCACTTCCTCTGCTTATGTGTCTGGGCGGATGTTTGCCTATCTCAATGCCTGTCTTTGTCGGTTTGTATGTCAGAATCCTTACATTTATATGTGTTTTTGTGTCCCTCACTTCCTCTGCTTATGTGTCTGGGCAGGTGTTTGCCTATCTCAATGCCTGTCTCTGTCGGTTTGTATTCCTGATTCCATATATTTATATGTGTTTTTGTCTCCCCCACTTCCTCTGCTTATGTGTCTGGGTGGGTGTTTGCCTATCTCAATGCCTGTCTCTGTTGGTTCACATGCCTGAATCAATATATTTGCATGTGTTTTTGTCTCTCTCACTCTCCTTGCCTATGTGTCTGGGCGGATGTTTGCTTATCTCAGTGACTGTCTTTTGTCAATTTGTATGTCAGAATCTATATATTTATATGTGTTTTTGTTTCTTTCACTTCCTCTGCTTATGTGTCTGGGCGGGTGTTTGCTTATCTCAGTACCAGTCTCTGTCGGTTTGTATGCTTGAATCCTTACATTTATACGTGTTTTTGTCTCTCTCACTTCCTCTGCTTATGTGTCTGGGCGGATGTTTGCCTATCTCAATGCCTGTTTTTGTCGGTTTGTACGTCAGAATCCTTACATTTATATGTGTTTTTGTGTCCCTCACTTCCTCTGCTTATGTGTCTGGGCAGGTGTTTGCCTATCTCAATGCCTGTCTCTGTTGGTTTGTATGCCTGAATCCATATATTTATATGTGTTTTTGTATGCCTGTGGGATTCAAGAAAGAATTTGCTACTTACTTACAATTTTTTCATAATTTCTTGAATGGAATTTCTGCATTGCGTATTCAAGTGGTGAGTTCAAGAAAGAAATTGTTACTTACAAGTTCTTCATAATTTAATGAAATGAATAGAACTATTCTAAAGAATAAAGATGGGTTAAGCTTAATGATTATTGCTTAAACACATTAATAGATTTTTCGAGAAAAAACACATATTTACATAAAAACATTACTTAAAGTTCACTGTCTCATGCATTTATCACGATCAGGTATGTCTTTAGTATCAACTTTTTAGTATACTATAACCTTAGATCCTATTTTAAATTGATAACACTGTTCAAACACCACTTGTGTATTATAAAGAAAACATTGGAGAGGTAAAGCTAGGTCAACTCACAATGTCATTCTATCATTGTTAACTATTTTCATAGATTAATGTTGTTTCAAATTTATAACAAATTGCCTGAGTTAACAAGCCCTTTGGGGTTACCTTAACTGCTAATCAGTTTAACCCTTTTTCTCCACCTTCATACGATCCAATTCGCAAATATTATCTAGCTCTGTTTTTTTCCGCCTATTATTCAATTAATATCGATCACAGTCTAATTCGCGAATCCCTTACCTTTTTTGCAAATAGAGTTAGCTTTTACACAAAATGATATAAAACCACATGCCAATCAATTAATTCTGAGTTTAGCATCCGATTTTTTAATTAGCAGCAACGCATTCCTAACAAACTACTCTCAAGTTAAGGCAATTGTCCAAAAATAGGTGTTGCCTCAGAAACCAGTCTGATTGCATTACATTATCTCGTCCATAGTTTCAAAACGTATTTGACAATTTCTAGTTTTTGGAAAAAAAAAGAAAACACGTTATGATGAAAGTGCCTCAAAAACCCGTCTGGTTGCGTTATACAATCTCAATTATACTTTCAAAACGTGTTTGATCACTTTATAGGTATATAATATAAAAGGATTGGTTGCTTTTTGCAATGTGCACATCAAACTGCACTGTATATTCATGCCTCAGGCTTGTAGGCGTCAAACTGCACTGTATATTCATGTCCCAGGCTTGTGGGCCTAGCGCCTTTATATAAGAAACTACTGCTATTTTGTTCAGCGTAGTTGATTTCCAGATAGAAGATATGTTTTTAAGAAGGACACTCCCCCACAACCCTCAGGGCAAGGGTTTTAAGTTATGCCCTTGGGGCATATAAGGTTTTTACAGAAGGTGTTGTCGTAGAAACTTCAAAACAAGCTCATTCAATTGGAAATTCGAAGGGCTAGTACCCTTTTTGTAGTCGAAAGTGATTGGAGGGCAACTAGCTCCCCCCCCAAACCCATCATTCCCCCAAACACATCCAATCAAAATTTTGAGATAGCCATTTTGTTCAGCGCAGTTGATTTCCAAATAGAAAATATATTTTTGAGGAGGGAACTCCCCCACAACCCTCAGGGCAAGGGTTTTAAGTTATGCTCTAGGGGCATATAAGGTTTTTATAGAAGGCGTTGTCGTTGAAACATCAAAAAAGGCTCATTCGATTGGAAATTCCAAGGGCTAGTGCCCTTTTTAATAGTCGAAAGTGATTGGAGGGCAACTAGCCCCCCCCCCAGCTCATCATTCCCCCAAATACATCCAATAAAAATTTTGAGACCGCCATTTTGTTCAGCGTAGTTGATTTCCAGATAGAAAATTATATTTTTGTGGAGGACACTCCCCCACAACCCTAAGGGCAAGGGTTTTAAGTTATGCCCTGGGGGCATATAAGGTTTTTATAGAAGGCGTTGTTGTAGAAACTTCAAAAAGGCTCATTCGATTGGAAATTCAAAGGGCTAGAGCCCATTTTGATAGTCGAAAGTGATTGGAGGGCAACTAGCCCCCCCCCCACGCATATCATTCCCCCAAACACATCCAATAAAAATTTTAAGATAGCCATTTTGTTCAGCATAGTTGATTTCAAGATAGAAAATATATTCTTGAGGAGGACATTCCCCCAAAACCCTCAGGGCAACTTGTAAGGTGAATTTTGAATTTGAAGTGCGGTCCAATTAAATATGCGGTTTTAGCTACATCAGTTCTTTCTTCAACTTGTAAGGTGAATTTTGAATTTGAAGTGCATATTCAAGAAAATAACTGATCGCCAAGATCGTCTCTGATCCAACAGCATCTATAAAATCTTGCTAGTTTATCAGCTGAAGCCCTCCTTCATTAATTTGCATCACTATAGCTAAGAGATCCATTTCTACAGAACCTAGTATTTAAAAAAAGGGACACAAAATGAATATGTTTAGGGGGAGAGGATTTCAGAAGTACCCCCCCCCCCCAAAAAAAAAATCGATGGGTGAGATAAACGAGAAATACGAGATAATCGCACAAAAATGTGTGTTAAATGAAGGTCCAGACTAAAAGTGTATGTATACCACCATAACATATTAAGGGAGAAATAAATAATTATTTTATTTCTGTTTCTACTTTAAAGCATTAGAACATGTCAACAACAGCTTGCCATAACAATTTTGCCACTGTTTAGAGGGACCTATGATTTTGTTGAATGGTTTCTGCTGTAAATTGTTGTTTCAAAGACTATGCAGCAGGGGCAGATCCAGGATTTGTTTAGAGGGGGGGGGGGGAAAAAGTTTTCCCCCAAAAAAAAACCCCCCCGGGGCGGGCCAAAATAGGTTGATCCGATAAACTTACGTTAGGAGCTAGTTTAATTAGCGCAAACTTGAGTTAATTAAGTAAATTACACTACTTTAGACTACGCTAGGGGGGGTACCCCCCCTGGATCCGCCACTGCTATGCAGAACAAATAACTTGATCTATTCTTAATATTCCATGTATGATTTCTATACTGCCTCCAGTTACTTTAAGATGTTTAGTAGTCAATTTAAAATGCTAAGAAAAATGCAAGTTTTAAAATGGATAAAAATAGGAGGGGATTGAAACTGTGACAAAATATTACTGAATTTTTTCATGTTGTGATTTTGTGGTTTTCACTCAGTTTTCTCTTGTTCCTCAATATCCCTCTAGTTTTTCTTTCCCTTTCTGTATCTGTTTCTTTCACTCTCTTACTGCTGGTGCTAACATTTCCCTTAATCTCTGTAATTTCTTGTTAACATGTTGTGGCAGAGGATTGATATCTGCTGGGCAATACAGGGCCATAGGTTTAGTCCCAGCTATTACATGGCCAACACAAGGAACTTTCCAGGCAAGAAATGTCTCTATTCCATAGACTAGACTCAGTAATTTTCCTCTTGCTTTAGTCTTTATTTTTGACAGGATTTTTTTTTCTGTATTGCTTCCATTTCCCTTATAATAATCAGTAAGTTTCCAAGTTTTATTAAGCCCATAAATACCAAAATGGCAAAAAAGGAGATTTAGTTTGTTATGAAACATTTTTTGTTGTGTGTTGTCATCAGGCTGCTTTGACTTGCTTAATTTGCCCTTTTTCTGTCATTAATCCCCTCCTATTTTCTTTCTGCGTCCTCATCTCCCTTTCATTTTCTTTATATAAATATACATCTCTTCTTTCATTCATTGTAACTTCTCTCTCTTGCTTTATATTTTCTGTCATATGCAGAAAATTCTGCCCTCCCCCACAACACTTGGGGCAAGGGTTTTAAGTTATGCTGTGAGGGCATATAAGAACAATGTTGGCGCAATGTACTATGTATTATTTTTTTCCTTTAGAGCAGGGTACTTCATATGGAAGGGGTCATTGTAGAAACTTCAAAAGGGGCTCATTTGATTGGAAGTTGAGAGCTCTAGTGCCCTTTTTAATAGTCGAAAGTGATTGGAGGGCAACTAGCCCCCACCCCCACGCCCATCATTCCCCCAAACACATCCAATCAAAATTTTGAGATAGCCATTTTGTTCAGCATAGTTGATTTCCAGATAGAAAATATGTTTTTGAGGAGGACACTCCCCCACAACCCTCAGGGCAAGGGTTTTAAGTTGTACCCTGGGGGCATATAAGGTTTTTATAGAAGGTGTTGTTGTAGAAACTTCAAAAACGCTCATTCAATTGGAAATTCAAAGGGCTAGTACCCTTTTTGATAGTCAAAAGTGATTGGAAGGCAACTAGCCCCCCCCCCCATGCCCATCATTCCCCCAAACATATCCAATAAAATTTTGAGATAGAAAATATATTTTTGAGGAGGACACTCCCCCACAACCCTCAAGGCAAGGGTTTTAAGTTATGCCCTGGGGGCATATAAGGTTTTCATAGAAGGCGTTGTTGTAGAAACTTCAAAAAAGGCTCACTTGATTTGAAATTCAAAGGGCTAATGCCCTTTTTAATAGTAGAAAGTGATTGTAGGGTAACTAGCCCGCCCCCCCCCCCCCCCCACACCCATCATTCCCCCCAAACACATCCAATCAAAATTTTTAGATAGCCATTTTATTCAACATAGTTTTCAGATAGCTATTTAATTCACTCTTTACACTAAAGTGTTTTATTGTTTTAAAAAACAAAGTTGTGAGACAGAGTCAAACTTTAGTGTATAGAGCAAGGGGTTGAGGAGGGGGCAGCCTCTTTCATATATGGAATAATTTCTGTTTGTTTTAAGTTTTAATGTCACTCCATACTTTAAGTTAAAAAAACTTGTTGTTTTATTCAATTTCTGAACGTTTTTGGGTTAATGCAGCTTTTATTTTGGCTCACCATACATGAAGAATTAAAACAAAATATTCATATTAATTTTACTTTTTGTTTTTGCTAAATGGCTTTCTTGAAATATTGTTCAGATGTAACTTACAAATTAACTTATGTAACAAAGTTCTCTATTTGTTTATTTTTATTATGTATATTAGGGGGTTTGCCCCCTAGTCAATACCTTGCTCTTTACGCTAAGTTCAAATTTTGTTCCAATTCTTTAAGAATGACCACTTAATAAAAAAAGGCTCTTAATTAGAATAATAGCTCTGATGAAAGCTCTGAATAGATAGCTCTGATGAAAGTACAAAAAAAACTTTAGTGTATAGAGCAAGGTAATGAGTAGGGGGCAAACCCAATCATATATGCATTAATTTCTGTTCATTTTAAATTTTGATGTTGCTCCTTACTTTCAGTTGAAAAAATTGTTGTTCTTTTTATTATTTAATTTCTGATCATTTTTTAAATAATGCTGGGAGATCCAGCACCCCCTTTATAGCAATGTCCCTTCCCCCATGAAAACTTCCTAAATAGAAAGATCCTCCCACACAACTCCATCCTACCCCCACCCCCCCCCCCCACTACCAAAAATAAATCCCCCCTGAAAACTTCTGTATACTTCCCAATAACCATGAATACATGTCATTGGGCAAAGTTCATAACTTGCAGACCTTCCCCTGGGGACTGTGGGGGATTAAGTCATCCTCAAAGACATAGTTATTGTATTTTTTGACCATGTTGAACAAAATGGCTATCTAAAAATTTTGATTGGATGACTTTAGGAAAAAAATGAGCATGGGAGGGGGCCTAGTTGCCCTCCATTTTTTTGGGTCACTTAAAAAGGGCACTAGAGCTTTTAATTTTCGTTTGAATGAACCCTCCTGCAATATTCTAGGACCACTGGGTTGATATGATCACCCCTGGAAAAAAAACAACAAATAAACACACATCCATGATCTTTCTTCTTCTGGCAAAAAATACAAAATTCCTCATTTTCACAGATAGGAGCTTGAAACTTCTATAGTAGGTTCTCTGATACACTGAATCTGATAATGCAATTTTCATTAGTGTTCTACAACTTTAAGTGGGTATTTTCCCTTTTTTTTCAAAAATATGGCAAATTTTGTCAGGCATGTAACTTTTGATTGGTACAACTAAACTTGATGAAACTTATATATTTAAAATCAGCATAAAAATATGATTCTTTTGATGTATCTATTGGTATCAAAATTCTATTTTTTAGAGTTTTGGTTACTATTGAGCTGGGTTGTGCCTTACTTACAGTTTATTACCATGAACTGTTTGATCTTTATCAAATTGGTTAGTATATTTGGAAAGAACATACCTAGTGTTCTCACCTTGTCTCTATGTAAGTTATGAATCTCAAAGGCTATGCTTTTATAAAAAAAAAAACAAATTATAATCAACATATTTACAACAACAAAAAATATATAATTAAGGCTATATGGGGTAGCGGTTTTGTGCATTTGTAAGTGAAACAACTCTTATATTTAGAAAGAGCATAAAAAGGCATTGAGTAGGACTGTAGTTCATTTTATTTGTCTCTATCAGTGATAGGATCATGTGTAACTCTTTGGTAAGCATTTTCTACTGGCAAATAAAAAGGAATGTATCACCAATGGCTCAAAATAAAATTTGCAAAGAAAGTGATCACTAAGTCACTAGAAAGAGATATAACATTGTTTTCACATTCTGTGTAGCAAGGGTGTAATTTGCTATGGGGCAGGGGGGACAACTGTCCCTCACAGACCATGGTTTGCCCCCCTCCAGGCCTGATTTTGCCACCAAAGCTGAAATTTAATTTCTTCAAAAATCTTGTCAAAACTAACATAAGCCTGTGTAATTCAAGGATCACCAGAAACAGATCAGTTTTCTTTAGTATATATTTACTTTTATAGTACTATAAAGTAGCTTTATATAGTGCTTTTATAGTGCTTTCATGGCACCAAAGGACTCATTTTTCAGTTTTGCTGTCATTTTCACTTGATTGTGACTCTAACTTTGCCCCCCCCCCTCCCCCTAGGATTTTAACAAAATTATGCCAGGAATTTGATGTAGCCAAGTAAGGAAGACAAAATCAAAATTTCCTTAAGCAGGTTATGTTCCCACATTTATGGTAAAATTCTAGTTTAGCTACTTTTTGCTATCTTGGAAAGGGGTTGGGTTACAAAAATGAAACTTTCAGGGATAGGTCTACAGACCAAAGTATGCCATGGGAAAGTATTTTCAAATACCTATCTCTACCCCTTCTCCCTCTAGAGGGCAGTGACCATTGATGACCTTTAAAAATTGGTAAATTTCTTTTGGGCTATATAATTTGCCTAAGATGAAAGTGAATATGTCATTTGATGCCTTTTTTATGCTCTTTCATAACTTAAGAATTGTTTCTGTGGCTAGTTGCATCTTGAGCCCTTAAAGGGGCCCCAAAAGGTATTTCATTTTAGTAACCACACAAAGAAGTTTTAACACTAGTTAAGTTACTGAAAAGTGGTTAAAAACATATTGCTAGTTTAAGAATAAGTTGTTAAAGAGTAATATATTCCAAAATTACTTATTTGCAGCAATTCAAACCTCATTTATTAGGCAAGTCAAACATGGGCGCCCATATGGGGGGGGCAGTGGGGGGGGGCTCTTGCCCCCCCCCCCTGGCTGAATGATGCTGCCTTATTTTTATATTTTTTTTCTGAGATTTCTATTATATAGCATTAAAAGTAGCAATTAGACAAAGTTTGCCCCCCCTGGAATTCAGCTTATGGGCACCCATGAAGTCAAATATAAATCATTTCCTACCATTCCAATTTTTTTAATGCTGTTAACAAAAATAGTGCTGAATTTTGTAATTCAAAACTTTGCTGTTCACAATTCAGGGTATATATTTGCACATTATAGGAGTGGGGCGGGTAAATTTCATGGTAAATTTGCAGTTGGCCATATAATTTAGCTAGGATGAAAGTGAAAAAAAAACAACATTTGATGCTCTTTTTTTGCTCTTTCACTATTCATATAAAGTACCTTATCAAAGGTCAGGGTGATCTAGAGGGAGATGGAGTGATGATAGGTACCATACTTTACTCTGTAGACCCATCCCTGAAAGTTTCATTTCTCTAAGCAAACCCCACTCTAAGATAGCAAAAAATAGCCTAAGTGATAGCTGAAAATTATACTAAATTTAGTTTTTTCAAAATTTCAATAGCTCACCTGTCAAGTAGGCAAATTTCCAGGACTTAGAAACAAGAAGAGCATTTACATAGAAGCTGGGCAATACCTTCCCAGAGTATATTTTTGATCCTGGATTTATTACTGAAAGTTTCATTTTTCTAACCTTACCCCTTTCCAGCATAGCAAAAAGTAGCCAAACTAGTATTTTACTCAGTTTATTTTTAAGTAAATAAAAACGAAGCCAGTTGGGGACAGAATAACAGACAGGTGCCAGTAGTTCTAAAGAACAAATAGCAGGTTCCAGCAAATCTGGAACTATCGAATACCTGTTTGTAAAATGTGCTGCTTGTCAGATGCTTACCCTAATTTAATCAAATTTGTGCTATTTCTTGAAATTATTTTAGAGCAAATCATTTTTTGATAATTTTCCACGCAGTTCTTCTTTTTCTTCCAAAAATATCTTAGGAAAGAACGGCAATGTAGAAACAAAATAGACATACTACTATTTCAAGTGATTTTCTAAATGTAGTTGTTGAAAGATTGGCACTCTGAACACATACAAAAAACACTTAAAACAGAGGTCCAAATGGCTTAACTGCAATTTTAAAAAAGGAGTTGAGTATTAGGCGTGTCTTGAAGGTATTCATAATGATTTTAATGGCACAGTTTTAGGGTTGCCACTCCAATGAAATTTATGGTACTGCTCGGGGTCTCTAAAAAATACTAACCCGGCATAAAAAGTACTACCTCCCAAAAAGTTCGCCATCCATTTTCTAGAAAAATGGGATGGAAAACTGAAAGTATTAAAACCAGTCGAAATGTGCAGTGTTTTAAAAATGCATGTGTACAAGTTTGTTAGTTATCCTTGTCAAAACTACTTTTTTCTAAACCAAAACCAATAAAAAAATGTTTAAGCATGCATAATTTAGACAATTTATCTTGTTTCTGTTGAAACCCTATTAAAAAGCTATTTTTATTTATTGCTTATTGTCTCTTTTTTGGTTCTTTTCCAGAAAAGCAGTCAACCCAATCATTTTCTGTCCCATTTTTCCTAAATGTGAGACTAAATTGGGGGATGGAAGTGCTAAATGGTATCGTCTAAAAATATCAGTTAGAGAAGTTTTAGCTATTAGAGATAATAACTAATTGGGCATTAACTTCCTACATGATTTTTTTTTTCCATTTGCGACACTAGAGGTTAAATAATGAGGAAACATGTATACCTGAAGTTTCAAAATTGGAAGTTGGAAGTGACTTTAGTTTGTGGGCAAGGATAGGGAATAGGGGAGCAATTGTAAAAAAAAGGCTTTATAATTTTATTGAAGAGCTCAAGAAATTCAAAAGTTTGGGGTTTTAGGATTGTCGAGCCCAATTCTTCCCTCCTCCTGTGTTTATCTCTAAACAAATTCAAGCCTAATTGTCTTTTAAAAAAGGGCACTAGTTTTTTTTATGTGTCCTTCGCGAACTAAATACTATTCTAACATCATTCTACTTCCTTTGCACTGGAAAACCGGCGTAAGCTTAGGATTGGGCAATTGAGAAGGAAACATCGTTGATTCAATTCACGGCTAACCTAGTTGAAACAAGAGTGCCGAGACTCAAGATGCATGAGAAATATATAATTTGACCATATATTTGTACATAAGGGGTGTTGTGGGTAACATATAGTGGCAAAATGGAGTATTTAAAATGTGTTAACCGCAATTTTTCTGAATAATATGAAGTAAGAATTGTTTTCGTAACGTGTGTCCTTTTCAATATTCTCTACTCTATGCTTATACCCCAAAATTGCTATCTATTGATTTTCTAAGTCACTCCTGATTTAACAACCCCCTCCACTAAAAATGCCTGTAAGTGGTGCCAAATCAATAAAATATAGAGAGGGGGGGGGGGGGGGAAAGTTGCCGTTTTAGGTTAGTCACTGAGTACACAAAACTAATTTTTCAATAAAAGAATCCTTCAAAAACATTTTCTTTCAAAACGTAAGGGGGCAAAGAATAAAGGGGTTTAAGCCCGTTCTCTGATTTACGTCATTAATACCTGGATGCTGTTGATACATGGATATCGTTAAGTACTTCATAAGTACTTTATGCCAGAAAGTACTGCCTTGATAAAAAAAACACAAATACTTTATGACGTCCTCCCCCCCCTCCCCAAACAGGGACGACCAGAAAAATTTTGTTTCTGCTGTCCTAATAAACAGTTTTCAAAAACAATTGGAAGAACAAAATATTATTATAAATGAGAATTATACAGCACCTAATGGAAATAGTTTGAAACCCGGTAATGAGAATGCCTTGGATGCAAATAGTGGCACCCAAATCAGCTATCTTCAAGGAAAAGCTGGCAGCGTGACTTTAAGTCTTCAGAGTCAGGTATCCCAAGGGATATGAAACTGGCTTGTGACTCCACATTATATGGATAGCTTTGCTCTTTGGTAATATAAAAAGTAATATCAGATGAGATCCAGGGATCATCACATCCCAGCGTTCACCCAATTCATGCCCAGGACAACAGAGAAGTATTTCACCGAACACCTGATAAAACTAGAAATTCACAACTAGATAATATCCATACTATATTCAACTATTTCCCCCTTTTTTGTTGATGGCTTGGATGCAGAAACACCCGCAGGCTGTATTGCGTTTCTGTATCATATTGACGAAATATTTGTCATAATCCTTGGTCAAGGGTTATGGATTCCCTGACATTCCCTTGGTGATGAGTATAATATATATAAGCATAAATAATTTCTCAGGATCTAGTCATTTAGTCTATGCCTGATGTTAGGTATTTATTATATCTAAGCGCACCAAGTTAGTTATGTTTACCAATAGAAATAATTCTTTAATTTTAGCTTGACGTAAGCCGTCAAAATATGGTAAAAGCCCCCCCCCCCCAAAAAAAAATGGAAAGAAAAAGGCTAAACGCTGTTCGTAACTTGCTTGCAAAAGAAAAACCCAAAACAGAATATCCATGGTTCAAAATGCAGCATTTTCACAGCAACTTTACCGATTTTTCCAAGATTTTACGGATTTAAATCGAAATATCGACATTAGTATAAACAATTTACCAGTCAATCGGCAGAGTGAATTACAAAAAGATGTCAAATTAAATCAGTTCTCCCTAAGCTTTCAGTGGTTGTAATCTGAAACAAACACCCATAAGGAAATGGGGTACATACAGACAAGTTACTGAAAATGTGTGATAGGAATAACAAAATAGGAAAACAGGAATTTGTATTATCTAAGATAAAAAGTTTAAATATTGAACATTTATTTCCCGGGGCAGTGAATAAACTGGTAGATATTTATTTACATCCAAATACTTCTTCATTGGGTTTTCAACTATTTTCTCAGATGAATTGAACTTTGTAGTGTAACTCGCTTTTTTGGGCAACTACAGTTTTCTGAAATCTTCTGTTGGGAATAATTTTTGACGACATACGCTCTAAATAAGTGTAAAATTAACGAGTTTAGTCTTACACCCAAATTCCTTTTTTATCCCTCATTCTCTTTAGGAGGGAATTCAAATTTTAGTAGGGTACCATAGACGACAGAAAAAAAATAGCAATGATAGTAACTGCCGTCACTCGTATATTTTATTTCTTATTTGATAGATTTACTAGTTTTAAAATAATAATACTGCAAGTATACATTTGTCAAAGGGAGAAAGAGACTATCTATTGGTTCATTTTGAAAGCTCCTATAGTTTTTTCGCGCTAAATAAACATGTTCTAGGCTGTTCTAGAAAAACTAGGAATAAGGTCTAAGGAGGAAGTCACAGAGGCCGGATTATAAGAAATATTTTTTCTAAATAGACCGTCAGGAGCAAAGAGAAAACTGGGACCCCCTAACTCAGTATGGACTAAGATTATAGTAAACACCTGACTTTTTTCAGCCCCGATTTACAGAATCGGTGTTGATTTCTAATGAAAACGGTGACGATTTGAGCTTGAAAAATTTTCTAGTTTTCGGTACTGATTTACAAAAACGGCGCCAAATTTCATCGTGATCATTGAAAAGATCATCAGTCGTTTAATCTTCCTCAGCTGGGAAATCAATAAAATTAATTAATAATAGAAATAATTAAATATTTAATAATAAAAGAACTTCTGTAAATAATGAAAGAATTTAAGATTTAATTAAATATTTGTTAATGAAAAAAATAATAATAATATAACTTGATAATAATATAATAATAATAATAATAATAAATAAATAATAATAATAATAATAATAATAATAATAATAATAATAATAATAAAAGAATTCAATAATAAGTTGAGATCAAGAACGCAACTATTGACAGCCTACAGTTGATTAACGGTATACATGATGTCTAGTTTTGAAAATATCACACAAATGGTATTGTTTTCGTACAAATTGCATTGCTGCTGAAATTGGTACCCAAAAAAAGCTACATGTGTCAAGCCCTTTAGTTAGCCAAATGGTGCAATAATAATAGTAGAGTTAGAACTCTGTTAATACACCTTAGAATCACAAGAAGAGCTTTACATTAAAAGTTGCGCAAGAGAAAAACTTGGAGTGCAGAAAAGTAAACGGTTTTATGGTGATGATCTTTTTCGATTTTTTTTCATTGTGAGCAATCTTAATATCGTTGATTGTTTAGGTCCAAGAAAATTGCTATTGTACAAGTGGGAAAAAGACCTATGGAAACCATATTCATCTGGCTCAATAATAAAATATAGATTAAATATTTTTCTTTCCAGAAAACTGGTTTATACTTCCTCAAAAGTACAAACCTTTTTTAAAGAATTGTTACAAAATTACGCTTTAGTATCTACGATTTGTTTACTTTTTAATGTATTCCTTTTACCTCATTTTTTTGTGTGGTTTGAAGAAGATTCGCCTGCCCCATCTTGTGAAGAATGCTACTGACCTGTAGTTCTGTCCTTGGATGTAAAACCTTTTAAAACACAAGAGATACGAGGGTTATCCGACGTTAACTTGCCAGAAGTAGTTTACAGCTGTAAAAAGCGTTGAGCTTGAGAAGTGTAAATAACCTTACTACTACTGCTATTGCTAACACCCCACTACAGGACCAAGCTGCCAGCAGGTAGCACATCTGCGCAACTTTTCTCCATTCCAATCTATTCATAGCTGAATCTCTTCATCCACAAAATTCCGCAAAATAAATGTTTTTACTTTTATAACTTTAATAAATCAAATAATATTAACATTTTGATTACTAAATATCAGTATATGTATAGTAAACTGACAATACACTTTCATTTGTATTTTTTCGGTAAAGTGCAAATTTTGTTCTGGCCTTGGGAAGGCATAGGGGTTTTGCGCCCAACTTATGTTAATTTCTGCTCGTTTTGAGTTTGACTCAGTTAATTATTGTAATTTCTGTTCGTTTTGGGTTTCATTTATTTATCAATGCT
Organism: Artemia sp. Kazakhstan ARC1039; assembly: GCA_029168905.1. NCBI lineage: Eukaryota > Metazoa > Arthropoda > Branchiopoda > Anostraca > Artemiidae > Artemia > Artemia sp. Kazakhstan ARC1039. Next base: position 48,517 of record JAQQPU010001770.1, on the reverse strand, counting down.
GATTTGTCGTAGTTTCACGCTTGGTAGATTATTTGATTTTAGTTTTGCTCGTTTTTTGTTTAATGGAGTTCTTTACTTTTCTTTGAAAAACTTATTTTGTGGAAAAAGTTTTTTTAATTAATTTCTGTTCGTTTTATATTGACATAGTCTTTTCAGGGAAAAAGAAAATAATACTTTAAATCTTTTCGTTTTTTAAGACTTTAGGGTTTGGCCTGCTATTTGTATGCCGGAAAAAAAATTTCAGCAATTTTTAACAGCATACACCCTTTTAAAAATCTGGACACAAATAGTACTGTTTAATTTAGTTTCATAACTCCTCTAGTTGACCTGTAATGGAAAACTTGATACCATTCGCAAAAAAATCTGTTTACTTTCTTTGATAGCTTGGATACACTTACGCTATTTGGATTTGGTTAAATTTTAAGAGCAGAAGTAGCCCCGAACATTTGAACATAATACCCTCAGTCGTTTTTGGGATACTGCTGAGATGCCTTATTGGGAATTAGCATTATCACAGTGCATTTTAATTTAATCTTAAGGCAACATTTAGTTTTAAACATATAAAAATTAGATTTGAAGAAGACTAAAATCTATTCTATAAATCATATACAATAACTTTCTATATAAACCTTATATGCCCCCAGGGCATAACTTACAACCCTTGCACTGAGGGCTCTGAGGGGTTTATCATTCTAAAAGACCTAATTTCCAGAACTTTCAACTACGTTGGACAAAATGGATACCTCAAAATTTTGATTGGATGTGTTTGGGAAAATGGTGGTCGTGAGAGGGGCGTTAGTTGCTATTCAATCACTTTCAACTATTAAGAAAGGCACTAGCCCTTTAATTTTCCAATTGAATGATCCCTTTTGAAGTTTCTACGACAACGCTTTCAAAAAAACTTTATATGCCCCCAGGGCATAACTTACAACCCCTGCCCTGAGGGCTGTGGCGAGAGGGGCTGTCATCCTTAAAGACCTAATTTACAAAACTTTTAACTACGTTGAATAAAATGGTTATCTAAAATTTTTGATTGGATGTGTTTTGGGAAAAGGTGGGCGAGAGAGGGGGGTTAGTTGCCCTCAAATCACTTTTGACTATTAAAAAGGGTACTAGTCCTTTGAATTTCATATCAGATGAGCCCTTTTTCAAGTCTCTAAGACAAAGATTTCAATAAAAACCTTATATGCCCCCAGGGTATAATTTATAATCCTTGCCCTGAGGGTTGTGGGCGAGTGTCCTCCTTAAAAATATGTTTTCTATCTGGAAATCAACTACCCTGAACACAATGATTATCTCAAATTTTTTTTTGGATGTGTTTGGGGGAATGATGGGTGTGGGGGGGGGGGGGCTAGTTGCCCTCCAATCACTTTTGACTGTTAAAAAGAGCACTAGCCCTTTGAATTTCCAGTCGAATGAGCCTGTTTTGAAGTTTCTACGACAATGCCTTCTATAAAACCTTATATGCCCTCAGGGCATAACTCAAAACCCTTACCCTGAGGAATGTGGGGGAGTGCCCTCCTCAAAAACATATTTTATATGTGGAAATCAACTACGCTGAACAAAATGGCTATCTCAAAATTTTGATTGGATGTGTTTGGGGGAATGAAGGGCGTGGGGGAGGGGGCTAGTCTCACTCAAATCACTTTCGACTATTAAAAAGGGTACTAGCCCTTTGAATTTCCAATTGAATGAGCCTGTTTTGAAGTTTCTACGACAATGCCTTCTATAAAAACCTTATATGCCCCCAGGACATAACTTAAAACCCTTGCCCTGAGGGTTGTGGGGGAGTGTCCACCTCAAAAACAAGTTTTATATCTGGAAATCAACTACGCTAACAACATAATGACTATCTCAAAATTTTGATTGGATGTGTTTGGGGGATGATGGGCGTGGGGGAGGGGGCTAGTTGCCCTCCAATCTACTATTAAAAAGGGTACTAGCGCTTTGAATTTCCAATTGAGAGAGCCTGTTTTGAAGTTTCTACGACAACGCCTTCTATAAAAACCTCATATGCCCCCAGGGCATAACGCAAAACCCTTGCCCTGAGGGTTGTGGGGGACTGTCCTCCTCAAAAACATAGTTTTTATCTGGAAATCAATTACGCTGAACGAAATGGCTATCTAAAAATTTTGATTGGATGTGTTTTGGGGAATGATTGGCGTGGGGAGGGGAGGCTAGTTGCCCTTCAATCACTTTCGACTATTAAAAAGGGTACTAGCCCTTTGAATTTCCGATCGAATGAGCCTGTTTTGAAGTTTCTACGACAACTCCTTCTGTAAAAACGTTATGTGCCCCCAGGGTATAACTGAAAACCCTTGCCCGAGGGTTTTGGGGGAGTGTGCTCCTCGAAAACATATTTTCTATCTGGAAATCAAATACGCTGAACAAAATGGCTATCTCGAAGTTTTGATTGGATGTGTTTGGGGAAATGATGGACGTGGGGGGGGGGCTAGTTGCCCTTCAATCACTTTCGACTATTAGAAAAGGGTACTAGCCCATTGAACTTCACATCGAATGAACCTTTCTTGAAGTTTCTACGACAACATCTTTTATAAAAACCTTATATACCCCCAGGGCATTACTTAAAACCCTTGCCCCGAGGGTTGTAGGGAAGTGTCCTCCTCAAAAACATATTTCCTATGTGGAAATCAACCACGCTGGACAAAATTGCCTATCTCAAAATTTGGATTGAATTTGTTTGGGGGAATGATGGGCGGGGGGGGGGGGGGGGG
>JAQQPU010001770.1:3149-45682 GCA_029168905.1 Artemia sp. Kazakhstan ARC1039 | reverse complement strand
TTTTGATGAAATGTGTTTGGGGGAATAATGGTTGTGGGGGGGGGGGGCTAGTTGCCCTCCAACCACTTTTGACTATTAAAAAATGCGCTAGCCCTTTGAATTTCCAATAGAATGAGCCTTTTTTGAAGTTTCTACGACAACACCTTCTATAAAAACCTTATATGCCCCCAGGGCATAACTTAAAACCCTTGCCCCGAGGGTTATGGGGAGTGTCCTCCACAAAAGATACTTTCTATCTGGAAATCAACTACGCTGAACAAAATGGCTATCTCAAAATTTTGATTGGATGTGTTTGGGGGAATGATGGGGGTGGGGGGGGGGTGCTAGTTGCCCTCCAATCACTTTCGACTATTAAAAAGGGCACTAGCTCTTTGAATTTCCAATCGAATGAGCCTTTTTGAAGTTTCTACGTCAACGCCTTCTATAAAAACCTTATATGCCCTCAGGGCATAACTTAAAACCCTTGCCCCGTGGGTTGTTGGGGAGTATCCTCTTCAAAAAGATACTTTCTGTGTGGAAATCAACTACGCTGAACAAAACGGCTATCTCAAAATTTTGATTGGATGTGTTAGGGGGAATGATGGGCGTGAGGGGGGGGGGCTAGTTGCCCTCCAATCACTTTCGACTACTAAAAAGGGCACTAGCCACTACTATTTAAAATCGAATGAGCCCTTTTCGAACTTTCTACAACAACTCCTTCGATACGAGATTACGAAGTGCCCGGATATGGAGAAAAAACTAAAAAACAATACATTGTGCCCACATCGTTCTTTACTTAGGTGGCGCTAGCGCGCTGCCTATGAAAAAGAAAATAAGAGTTTAATTTTTCGGTTTCTCTTTAACAATTTATAGTTTAGCCTGCTATTTGGATGCTGGAGAAAAATTTTCAACACTTTTTTAACAGCATACACCCTTTCAAAAATGTGGACACAAATAGCAATGTTTAATTTATTTAAATACCTCTTCTAGTTGACCAGCAAAATAAAACTTGATACCATTCGCAAAAAAATCTTCCTATGCTCTTTGCCAGCTTCGATAAACACACACACACTCTTTTGATCTGGTTAAATTTTAAGAGCAAAAGAAGTAATAGAAGTAGCCCCGAAAGTTTGAACATAATACCCTCAGTCGTTTTTGGGATACTGCTGAGATGTCTTATTGGAAATCAGCATACACAGAGTGCCTTTTTGATTTAATCTTATTGCAGCATTTAGATTTTAAACATTATGGGCAAATTGCATAAACATGGGGGGCTAATCCGCACAACAGCCCTAGAAATACAGTTACAAGACTGTTCAGCCATGCTGAACCAAATGGCTACCTTAAATTTTTATTGGAAGTGTTTGGATAATTATGAGCTAAAGAAGAGGGCTAATTGCCCTCCAATCACTTATGAATCTTAAAAAGGGTACTAGAGCTTTGAGTTTCCAACCAAATTAGCTCCTTTAAAATGTCAGTGATATTACTAGCCACGATAGAGCAGAGTTGCCTATGATATTGCTTATATGCCCTTTTAATACTGGCTTGTGTATAGTTTTTTCATTTAATTGAAACTCCCCCTAAACGTTTCAACTTAATGCCCTTAGTGTCATTAGTTACAGTAACCATAGAAATAGTATCAAAAGTATACGCATAGTGTCTTCTGGCTAGTTCAAAATCTGTCACGACTTACCCTAAAAGGTCTAACTAAATAATGTAAGCCGTTATTGTGATATTGCTTTGTCACCCGATTGACAATCTACATGATCGTAGTTCATTTTGATTTAGTTCAGCATCCGCCTAGAAATTCCTTAAAAATTTCACCTTAATACCCTTAGCTTTCGTAGAAGTAATAGTTGTAGTAGCAGTAGTAGCATTGGTAGCAGTATGCACATAGCACCTTTTTTTAATCAACACAAGATGCAATTTTTAACTTAATACTATCAACCGGTCCTGAAGCATAGCTGATACATCCTCGTAACAACCTATATGGACATAGTGTGTTTCGATTGATTTCAATACAGATACAATATTACCCAAAAATTTCCCATTAATACGCTTAGGTTTATTAGTAGTAGTAGTAGCACCAGTAGTTGCAGTAGTAGCAGGAGGAGTAGAGTTAATAGTGGTAGTCTTAGCTTTAGTAGCAGTAGTAGTAGTATCAGTAATAATAATGTAGCAGTCTAACTTAATAATGTAAAGCATTGCTGATACGTCCTCTTAACAGCCTATATGGACATAGTGCGTTTCGATTGATTTCAATACAGTTACAATATTGCCCAAAAATTTCCCCTTAATACACTTAGGTTTATTAGTAGTAGTAGTAGCACCAGTAGTTGTAATAATAGCCGGAGGATTAGAGTTAATAGTAGTAGTCTTAGATTTAGTAGCAGTCGTAGTAGTAGCAGTAATAATAATGGTAGCAGTAGTAGTAGTTGTAAGAGCAGAAGCAGTAGTATTATGATGCTAATATTGTTTATTGGGTAGTTCAACATCCCCCACAACAAGCGTTTTAAGTTTTAATTTCACACTCGAAACTGTTCCTAAGATATTGCTGATATGCCCTTTAGGACAACCTGCATACGGATGGCAGGTTGTCATCCGTAAAATAGAAATTTTCAGAAGCATTCTCTGAAAATTTTACCTTCATGCCCTTAGGTATAGCTGCAACAGTAGTCACAGCAGTAGTATAATTCCTCAACTTAATACAATTACCCACTGCTATGATATTGTCGATCTGCTCTTTTGATAACCAGTATATTCATATACTTCTTGAAATTTTCATCTTAATGCTCTTAACCTTACAAGTAGTTGGAATAGAAGCAGTAGTTGGAGCAATAGTAATAGCAGCAGTAGAACTAGTAAAACTTACAGTATCAGTAGTATTAGTAGTAGTGTGCACATATATCCTTTCGGTCAATTGATCTTCCCCTTTAAGTGTTCTCTGAGAGTTCCAACTTAGTACACAAATCAATTCTGAAGATAAGCTACTTGGACAATCTAAATCCATATAGTGTCTTTTGTTAGTTCAAATTTGCCATCAATATTCTTTCAAACTTTACCTTCATAGACTTAGCCTTAATAGTACTATTATCACAGTAGTTTTGGTGGTAGTAGAAGTAGTTGCAGTTTTAGTGTTGTATTAGTAGTAGCAGTAGCAGCAGCAGTATTAATAGTGGTATAAACATGTGCATATTGCCTTTTGATCAGTTGAACATCGCTTTCATGATGCCCCAGAAGTTTCACCTTGAAACGTTAAGCCGTTCCAAAAATATTGTTGATATACGCTTTTGACACCCTTTTGACGCCATTTTCACCTTAATACTCTAAGCCTGACAAGTTGTTGCAATTGGTTTAGTAGTTGGAGTAGTTTAATAGCGGTAGTAGCATAAGGAAAAATAGCAGTGGTATTAGTTTTAGTAGTGATATGCATATATTTTACCTTTTTGTCAAATAATCTTCTCCTTTAATTATTCTCCAAAAATTTCATTTTAATACCAAAATCGATTCTTGGAATACGCTCTTTTGACAATCTGCATGCGGTTAGCGGGTTTTGATTTAGTTCAAACTCCCCCTGATTATTCTGTCAACTTTTCACCTTTATACGTGTAGCCTTAATTCAATTAGTATCATAGTAGTAGTGGTAGTAGTAGGAACAGTAGATGCAGTAAAAGCGTATAATTATTAGTAGTAACAGTTGTAGCAACAGCATTAATAGCAGTATTAGCAGGTACATTTTACCTTTTGATCAACTGAACATCCCACTCACGATGCCCCGCAAGTTCTTCTTGACATGATAAGCCATTCCAAAAATATTGTTGATAAGCCCATATCAGTAATATGTATACAAATAGTATGTATTTTCCCCTCAGTATGTAACTTTCCCCTCAACGTTTCCTCAGATATTTTTGTCAATATCCTCAGCCTTAGTAGTACTCGCTACAGAAGTAGCGGTTGTAATGATTTCAGAGTTGGAATGTGTTTAGTTTGATTTTCTGCTAGGTGAATGTTGGTTAAGGAAGCTTGGAAATTTTTTTTTTGGGTATAATTTTATATTTTTGGGTATTTTGTTTTTGTTCATAGGTATTCCACAGGTGTCACTACATAGGGGTATGCCATATTCTATGGCATGGCGCGCTCATTTTGCCCGGGTAATGAAATTTAAGTGCCGAAACCTATATAGGCAATGAGTTTTCATCTGAGGAGCCATGATATGTGGTGATTACTTGGGGAATATTAAAATGTTGTAGATTTAAGGTACTATGGCTTGGTTTTGGGACAACGACTTATGCTTATTAGTGCTGATTTTGCTCTATTTTGGACTTGATTTTCGGATTATCGGGTTGGAATACTGTTTTGTCGTAGGTGATTAGATGGATGAGCAATTTCTTGAACAAGCTCACCTTGTTCAAGTGCTCATTTATCTCAGTTACTAAATTAGGAAGACAGTTTTTTTTTGTTTTTTTTTTACCAAGTAATTACCTGTAATACATTATACCTTTACATGCATTCAATAAAACCTTATATGCCCCCAGGACATAACTTAAAGCCCTTGCCCCAGGGTTCTTGGGGGGGGGGGGGTTTCCAGCCCTGGAGGCATTTTAATAAGTTCTTTGTACTATTTTAAACAAAATTACCATCAAATAATTTCAATCAGATGTGTTTGGTGAACAGAGGGGTTGTTTGGGGGGGGGGGCTGGTTCACTTCCATCACTATTGACTCTGCAATTTCAACCAAATGAGCCATCCATCTCTAAAGTTTATACAACCATCCCTTCCATAAGAACCTTAAATTCCCCAGGGGTATAACTTACAACCCTCGCTCTCAGGCTCTGGTGGTTTGTATCAACCCCAAAAGTCTTGTTAAATGATCATTGGACTGTTTCGAATAAACAGACTATCTAAAAATTTCTTACGGACGCATATCAGAAAAACTTGACTTGTTTGTGTGTGTGTGCGGGGGGGGAGGTAGCTACACTCTGATCAATTTGAATTTTACAAAGGGCACTAGAACTTCTGATTACTAATCCAATGAGTCCCCTCCAAAGTATATGACACCACACTTCTATAAGAACCTTATTTGCCCCCATGGCATAACTTATAATCCTTGCCCTGAGAGCTGTAGGGGGTTGTTTTCCTCACAGACATAATTTCCGGACCCTTCAACTACAGCAAAATTGTTTATCTCCAAATTTTGATAGAAGATGTTAAGGGATATGATGAGCACGGAGGGCGGGGGCTGGTTGCTCTCAAATCACTTAAAAAGACCACTTTAACTTCCAATTTCAAATCAAATGAGCCCCATCTGAAGTTTATACGACCACCAATTCCATAAAAGCATTATATGCCCCCAAGGCATAACTTACAACCATATTCCCAGCGCACTGGGGCGTTGTGTCAACCCTAGAGGTGTATATGTTCTTTAGACTATTTTGAACAAAATCGCTATCTCACAATTTTAATCAAATCCGTTTGTTGAAGAGGGGTAGTCGGGGGGAAGGGGGCTAGCTACCCTCCAACACTTTTGACTGTTAAAAGGGAATTAGAACTTCCAATTTTCAACCGAATGAACCTCCTCTAAAGCTTATGCAACCATTCTTTTCATGAAACCTTAAATGCCCCGGGGCATAATTTACAACCCTTGGCCCCAGGCTCTGGGGGTTTCTTTCAACCCCAAAAGCATTGTTATATGATATTTGGACTATTTTGAATAAAATGGCTATCTCAAAAATTTCCATTAGATGTATCTCGGGACAATTCGACGTGTGTGTGTGTGTGTGTGTTTGTGTGTGTATGTGTATGTGTGTTTGTGTATTTGAGAGGGGGGGGGGTGGCGGTCCTCTGATCAAATTGACTCTTAAAAAGGGCACTAGAGCTTCTGATTACCAATCCCATGAACCCTCCAAAGTTTATGCGACCAAGCTTTCTATAAAGACCTTATATACCCCCTGGAAATAACTTACAACCCTTGCCCTGAGGGCTAAGGTGGGGGGGGGCGTCCTCAAAGTCATAATTTCCGGACCTTTCAACTACGTAGACAAAATGACTATATCAAAATTTTGATTGGAAGTGTTTGGGGAAATGATGACCGTGGGGGGCATTTGCTCTCCAATCATTTTCGACTATTAAAAAGGGCACTAGCCTTCTCAATTTCCAATCTAATGAGCCGCTTTTGAAGTTTCTATGACAAAGATTTCTGTAAGAACCTTATATGCCCCCTTGTAACACTTACCACACTTGTCCAGAGGGATGGGAGGGGGGCTTATCATCCTCAAAGACTTAACTACCGGACCTTTCAACTACGTTGAACAAAATGGCTATCTCAAAATTTTGATTGAATGTGTTTGGGGAAATGGTAGGCGTGGGAGGGGGGTTTATTGCCCTCCAGTCACTTCTGACTATTAAAAAGGGCATTAGCCCTTTTACTTTCCAATCTTATGAGCCCTTTTTGAAGTTTCTACGACAAGTCCTTCGATACGAAGTGCACTGGTCAAAACAATCCCCCCCCCAAAAAATAAATAAATAAATAAATGGTACATTGTGCTAACATCGTTCTTTACTTTGGCAGCGCTATTGTGCTGCCTATGATATTACTCAGGTAAGTGAAGCTATCCACTTGATGGATCTTCTCGTTATCCAACATCATCTCTTGACCATCATTTATTCCTAGTCTAAGTAGTCTTCTTTACATTAATTTTCATACCTATTCGTGTATCCTGAACTCTCATTATATAAGAAATCATTCATTTTGCTTACATTTTCATCTAGAACATTCAAATCATTAGCACAATCTGTCTAGGAGAATTTTAGTTGTTGTTGTTGTTTGGGGTTTGACGCGTTCGACCAATCGGTCATATGCGTTCGTATCACTCGATCACTAGCTTGCTTGGGTGTCACTTTAGTCAATATTCATTGAGCCATGTCAGGTATCACTTAGTGTGCTATTGGTAGGGGGTCATTCACCTGTAGCAAATGCCTGCGTCGAAAAACAAGAATCAGAGTAATTCAGCACTGCTTTGTCATAAAACAATTAAAATACAATTGCAACACAATTAAATAAATAATGCCAATATACATCGTTCCTGTCACATACGTCAACTAAAAAAAAAAAAAAAAAAAAAAAAAAAAAAAAAAAAAAAAAAAAAAAACTGATAGAAAATTGTTAAAAGGAAAGAATATACAAATTGTGATGACTCTAAAATGAGCTAATATAAGGGTGTAAAAAAAAAAAAAAACCTTAAAGGGAATGAACCAAACCAGTAGTCTTAACAAATCTACCTAAAAGGTTTGTGCTTAGTTGTCTAGCCCAAGGAGGAGACGTGTAATGTCCCAGAACAGAGCGCATTGTGAATGCTTTAAATGCCCTCTCACAGCAATTCCTTAGTATTTCCCTCTCCTTTTCATATTTTCTGCAGTTGAAGATGATGTGACGTATGTCTTCGTACACTCCACATGTGTCGCAGTTGGGGGAAGGGGTCATTTTCCAATGGAAGAGTGTTGATTTAGTCCTTGCATGGCCACATCTAAGACGAAAGAGACAAGTTGAAAGGATGCGAGATGAGAGGTACATTTCTTTTGATGGCTGCTTGTAATTATACAGATCCAGGAGCTGGGTATGGAAAGAATGGAGCCAAGCCTCTTCTTCCTCCATAATTTTTGAACTGATTGAAGACGGGAATTCAGGACCAGTAATAGGGGTTTGAGTGATCAGACCCATATGGGAGGCTTGTTTTGCAGCCTGGTCTGCTAATTCATTTCTATATACCACAGTAATTCTTTATACCACAGTGTGCTGGGACCCATATAAATAGGACTGATATACCCTTTCTTGCAAATTGTGTAGTCAGATTTTCAATCTCCATGGCAACATTTCTTGCTTGGTGTTGCTGGCGTGAAAGATAGTCCAGAGCTGACAGTGAATCAGTGCAGACAATATACTTCCGATTTTTGGTCTCTGTTTGGCTTGCTATGGGTTGAAGAGAAAACTTAAGTGCCATAAGTTCTGCAGAGAAAATTGTCAGGTAGGGGGGTAAACGGTAAGAAAGAGACAGGCCCTGGGAGGGTATAACTACTGCATGGCTGCATTTTGTTTCTGTCTTAGAGCCATCTGTGTAAACTTGGATGTAGTCCTGGTATTCTGCCAACTTTCCCAGGAATATGATTTTCATCACAGCTTGGGGGAGGTCCTCCTTTTTTTCAATGCTGATCTTAGGAATAATCAATTCCCCAATTCCTTTGGAGGCGCTGGGAGAATCATCATCCAAATTAACAGTCAGCCTGCCATTCTCTGAACTCTTCCATGCCAGGAAGGCAAAGGAATCTCTGAAAAGAGGGCATCTCTGTTGGTTTGTAACGGACAACAGGGTTGTGGTGGCTAATGATTCCTTTGTAGATAATGTGGTTCTTGAGTCTTATCTTCTTTGCAAAATATCTTGCAAGGAGATATTTTCTTCTGGAGTGAAGGGACTGGATCCTCACTTCACAGTACATAGCTGCAATAGGAGTTGACTTTAGGCAGCCAAGGGCTCTTCGTAAGATTGCATGGAGGGTAGTGTCAAGTTTCTTGAGGAGACATTTCTTGGCAGATCCATACATAAATGATCCATAGTCTATCTTGGATATCGCCACTGACTTGACAATAGTTGAAGCAAAGACTGTGGGGGCTCCTCTTCTTCTAAGACAGAGAGCATTAATGAAGTTTTGTCTTTGATTGAGACTGCCAATCAGCTCATCCAGATGGGGTTTCCATGTCAGTTTTTGGTCAAATACAATTCCCGGAAAGTGTGCATGTTCTGCAACCACAATCCCATGTCCATTCAGTTTCACCAGTGGTTTGAAAGCATCCAGGTTATGCATTTTGTGGAAAAACACACTAACTGACTTATGGCTTGAGAAGACCATATTATTACTTTTTGCCCAAATTGATAGCATATCTACAGCTTTTTGAGAGGCTGACTGTAAGCATACAGGGTCTCTCCCCACAACTGCAACAGCAATATCATCAGCATACAGAAAGAGCTCTGCTCCAGAGAATTTTAGTTACTATTTGATTCCAGGTTCTCCTGTTGCCGTGTTCTTTAGGACAAATTCCATCAAAATGATCCACATACATGAGCATGGAACGCAACCCTGCTTTAATGACTCAATTCAAAGGCAGCTACTAGCCGCATTTCTTACCTTGACAGCGATATTGTTGTTTTGTACACATCACTAATCGCTTGGATGTATATATCTGGCGTACTATACAAGGATAGGCCTTCCACTAATGCTTTTCTATGGGCTGAATCAACCGTTTGTTCATATTCTGTAAACTGAGGACTCATTCTCTTCTCAAATCAAGGAGGCACACTTGTGCCTCTATAAAAAGGCGACCCACCACAATGTTAAGCGATTTCAGGTCCTAGAGGTCGCAGAGAAACGGCGGTAATCGCATTTTGTAGCCCAAGCTCAAACTAAGAAACTTGCAAAATTTCATCCTCCTCCGACTTTATCTTCATGGGGTAAACTGGGCCGGAAGTTTCGACCCTCCCACCACAGCCCCCCTTTAACGTTGTCCGATTGGGCTGAAATTTAGAGGTTAAGCTTTCCTAGGGCCCGGGAGCTTATCCTCGAAATTTCAGCTCAATCCGATCACTCCTTCCCTGTTTTCAAAAAACCAAATATAGCCACTTAAAATTCATCATTTCTTTTTTTTCTTATCCACGCCTACAGGCCACAGTTGGCAACTGATCCGGGTGAATGAGGACTCATTCGAAGCAGAATTCGAACTGTTAGGGCCTTTTGATATTTTCAGACCGAAAAAATTATCCCCCGAATTTACATTTACGAAAAACCTCGTTTTCCTATAATAGCCCATGTTAATTTTTCCCACCACAACCCCCCTTTAACGTTGTCTGATCGGGCTGAAATTTAGAGGATAAGCTTTCCTGGGGCCTGGGACCTTATCCTCGAAATTTCAGCTCAATCTGATCACTCCTTCCCTGTTTTCCAAAAACCAAATATCAAGTTTTATGGGAATTTGCTTGCGTCGAAAATAGATTCCATTTACTAAAAAACAATTACAATTCTCTTTAGTCCATCGGTTGATACTCCAGACCGTCAGGCGGAAAACTCGGGTTCGATTCATCGTCAGAGCAAATTTTTTATATACTGAATTTAAACTTTAAAAAAGAAACTTAGTTTCTTTTTTAAATTATTTGAAAAAAATTACGTTTTCTAAAGAGTTAAAGAGGCTGAGTTACAAGGTCGACCCTTAAAATGTACAGGGATTAGGAGGCACAGTTGGGGGGCTGTTAAAGAGGCTGAGTCACAAGTTCGAACCTTAAAACGTACAGGGATTAGGAGGCACCCTTTACGACGTGATTTGAGTATTCAGGAATTAAAAGCCTTAACACAAGAATGTTCAAGAGCGGGGGGTTTGGGGGGCGGCAGCCCCCCAACTTTAACTCCTGACACGATCAGCTAACAGTTAGTCAAGCAATAATAAGTAATAAACTGTACAAAAACGTGCAGAAATTATTTGAAAAAAACTACGTTTTCTAAAGAGTTAAAGAGGCTGAGTTACAAGGTCGAACCTTAAAACGTGCAGGGATTAGGAGGCACAGTTGGGGGACTGTCGCCCCCCAAACCCCCCGCTTTTGCAGCCTTTAAATAAAAAAAAATTCTTTAAACTGAAAGTAAGGAGCGACATTAAATCTTAAAACGAACAGAAATTATTCCGTATATGAAAGGGGCTGTGCCCTCCTCAACGCCTCGCTCTTTACGCTAAAGTTTTTATTGTTTAAAAAAAGAGTTGTGAGAAAGTCAAACTTTAGCGTAAAGAGCGAGGCCTTGAGGAGGGCACAGCCCTCCTCAAGAAAACTCACTTAATATTTAGAAAAAGATTCCCTCTTTTCTCCTGGAGACATGAGCAAAGAATCCGAAGAATTTTGTACTAAGGACCAACATATTAAAACTGATTAAATGAGTAAGTAATTCATGTAAAACAGTTTAGGCATTAAGGTACAATTTGTATTTACAACATTCAGTAATACAGCAAACGGAGTATAACAATAAATTGTTATATATGTTTTCAGTGATCCACCGTGCTGCATTACTGCTGGAAATCCTAAAAATAGATAAAACAGATTAATCAAGTAATTCGATAAGAATACAACATAGTGCTGCTAAAGTAAAATATTATTTTTCTAATGATTGGCTGTAAAGATCTTTCTCATAAAAAAGTAAAGTCTATGCACTGTGGTTGATTTTGGATAGTAATTGGATATTCAGCCTCTTTGTTTCACTGATTTATTGCGTGTGGGATCTATCGTTTTTTTCGAATAACTAATAAGGAGCGGTTTTTTTTCTTGTATATTTTATTTCTTCAAGAAAATTTTATTTCTTGTATATTTGTATATTTTATTGAATATTGTTGTGATATACAATCCGAAGGTAAAGAGTGATGCTTGTTTTTCTATATCTATTGATTATTGCTCTCGCAATCGTTGTGTTGGTGTCAAAGTTCTTTTTTTTTCAATGTGCTTCCTCTACCTCCCCCACGCGCAAGTATTTCTTTTTACGGGCGTTTTTTGCTTTAAATTTCAGAAGCACAGATAGTTTTTCAGAACTTGGAGCAATTTCAGTTCTTGCCCCCCCCCCCCCCATTTAAACATATTTTAAGACCTCTTTAATGAAATGCATCGACATGATATCCCAACAGATGCTGCAACTGCCCGGGGACAAGTGTAAAGTCTCGGCCCTCCACAGCTATATTACTGTGGGTGTGTCTAATATTATTGTCGAAGCAATAGAGTAACGTGTCACCCCCAAAATATTTTTTATTTTTTTTATCCTGACTTCATCTTACAGAAGGAATGAGCATAAAAAATTTTATAATGAGACATAGGAATGTGCCTCGCAATTTCAAAGATCCCATAAATTTTCCCCAAAAGTATTTTGTCCCTATTTAGACCAAAATGTTGGTCTCGAGAAAAAACGTCAGGTTTCAGCATTTTGCTATTGCAGAAACTGTTTACTATTTACAAAGTGAAAGAGATCCTCCAAATTGTGATAGAATAAGTTCTCTCATGACCACCACTGGGGAAAATGTAACGGCAAAAAATAAACTGTCTTACGTCTAACATAACTTTTATTTGTTTTCAGATTTAACGTTGATCTTGTCTTTCTTTTGGAAAAATAGAGTTATACTCAGTTTCTGTTCATTTGTAATATAATATTTAGGGCTACCTTGGATATTAGGAGAAATGCAGCTCCCCCCCTCTTTGACCTCAGGTTTAAATATTTCCTAAAATTTGTTCATTCATAATAATAGTACGTTAAAACATGATCTTCCTAAAATAATTCAGGGAAGGAGGGAGAGAGAAGGACTAAAATGCCAAAAAAATAATTTTTCCCATGTCATAAATTTTACGCTCTTCAGCGGAGGGTGTAGATGTCATCGAAAAAAAAAAATAGCAGAGGAGATGCCTCTATCCCTGCTACATCTGAGGAGGTAAGTATATCAATGTAGTCGTTGAAATCAAATTCAAAATATCTCTGTTATTAACAGAAAGATGTAAGCTCTTCAGTATTCACATTGCTCGCTTACTGCAAACTTATTCCTTCAAATAAATGGGGAGGTGTACCGGCTAAATCCTTTTCATACATTGGAACTGGGTAAATCTCAACTGGTTAAATTTTCCGCATTTTTTTTTATTAACATAGTTTTTATTTGTTACTTTTTGTTCACTTGATTTTTGCCTTTCAGTATTGGTTATCATTTTTAGAATTTTTGTTCACTTGATTTTAGTTGTTTCTTTTTTTGTTCGCTTAATTTTCAATTTTTCATTTTTGTTCGTATAATTTTCAAGACTGGTTAAGCTAGGTTTTATTAGGTTTAAGTTAGACTCGTTAGATATTCTTTATATTAGGGTAAGCTAGGTTAGGCTCACTAAGTTAGATTTATATTAGGTTCCGCTTGACCGGTCAGGTTTAAATGGAACTAAGTTAGATAAGGGTGACCTAAAATTAGGTTAATTTAGGTTAAGTAGAATTGTCAAAATAACCTAAGTTAACTTAACTTAAATTTAGCCAAAAAAAAACGTAAGAAACCTAACATAAACAAAAATTTACTTTAAAGCAAAATCAATTCATATTGAAACTATAGGAAAAAATAAAATATCATGAATTTTGTTGACAAAAAGCAAAAATTTGAAATAGAGTGAAGAAAAAAAATAGAATATTCAAGGGATTGTTTTGTATAAATATGAAAATTTGAAAGTCTTAGAAGCTATTCAACAAGAAATTTACTAAGATTCTTGAACTTCCAAGGATCCTAGTAGTCAATTTCTAAAAGTTAAGTCTAAGAGCTGTGTAATCTGGAAAAATGTTGAGGTCCTTGAAAGAATAAAGAGCTTGTGTTTTCAATATACAAAATTTTAAATGTTAGAAGAACTAAAAATTATTAAGGTTCTTAAAGCTTAGAGATTTTGAAATCTAAAATTGTGAAAATTTAGTATAACAATTGTGCAATTTTGTAAGAAGGTAAGATTCTTGAAAGTGTGAAGGTATTATGTTGTTAAAAATGAAAACTAATGTTTTAAAAGAGTGAAAGTATGAAAATCGTCAAGATTATTGTAATTTGAGAGCTTTGTATTGTCAAATTATGAAAATTAAGTCAAAAGGCTTTGGATTTTTGAAAAAAGTAAGACTTTTGATAGTTTGAAGGCAATGTTTTGTCCAAATATAAAATTAAAAGTACTTGAAATGTGAAAAAGACAAAGCTGTTAAGAATCTTGGAGTGTGAAGGATTTTAGTTGTCAAATTGTGTAACATAAGTCTTAAGAATTATTGAATTTTATTGTTTAAAAAAAAGAGTTGTGAGAAAGTCAAACTTTAGCGTAAAGAGCGAGGCGTTGAGGACGGCACAGCCCCTTTCATATACGGAATAATTTCTGTTCGTTTTAAGTTTTAATGTCGCTCCTTACTTTCAGTTTAAAGAAATTGTTTTGTATATTTAAAGGCTGCGAAAGCGGGGAGTTTGGGGGGGCGGCAGCCCCCCAACTGTGCCTCCTAATCCCTGTACGTTTTAAGGTTCGACCTTGTAACTCAGCCTCTTTAACTCTTTAGAAAAAGTAGTTTTTTTCAAATAATTTCTGCACGTTTTTATACAGTTTATTACTTATTATTGCTTGACTAACTGTTTGCTGATCGTGTCAGGAGTTATTTATATAAAAAATTTTCTTGAAAAAACTAAGTTTCTTTTTTAAAGTTTAAATTCAGTATATAAAAAATTTGCTATGACGGTGAATCGAACCCGGGTTTTCCGCCTGACAATCAGGAGTATCAACCGCTGGACTAAACAGACACAATTGTAATTGTTTTTTAGTAAATGGAAGCTATTTTCGACGCAAGCAAATTCCCACGAAACTTGATATTTAGTTTTTGGAAAACAGGGAAGGAGTGATCAGATTGAGCTGAAATTTCGAGGATAAGGTCCCAGGCCCCAGGAAAGCTTATCCTCTAAATTTCAGCCCGATCAGACAACGTTAAAGGGGGGTTGTAGTGGGAAAAATTAACATGGGCTATTATAGGAAAACGAGGTTTTTCCTAAATGTAAATTCGGGGGATAATTTTTTCGGTCTGAAAATATCAAAAGGCCCTAACAGGTCAAATTCTGCTTCGAATGAGTCCTCATTCACCCGGATCAGTTGCCAACTGTGGCCTGTAGGCGTGGATAAGAAAAAAAAAGAAATGATGAATTTTAAGTGGCTATATTTGGTTTTTTGAAAACAGGGAAGGAGTGATCGGATTGAGCTGAAATTTCGAGGATAAGCTCCCGGGCCCTAGGAAAGCTTAACCTCTAAATTTCAGCCCAATCGAACAACGTTAAAGGGGCTGTGGTGGGAGGGTCGAAACTTCCGGCCCAGTTTACCTCATGAAGATAAAGTCGGAAGAGGATAAAATTTAGCAAGTTTCTTAGTTTGAGCTTGGGCTACAAAATGCGATTACCACCGTCTCTCTGCGACCTCTAGGACCTGAAATCGCTTAACATTGTGGTGGGTCGCCTCTTTATAGAGGCACAAGTGTGCCTCCTTGAACTGTGCCATCACCTCCACACGCCTTTTTTTCAGCCCGTAATGGCATTTAATTGCACATGACTGTGCAGAAACTTTCGAAAACTTCTTTTTTATAAGTGAAAAGGGATTTTCTAACAAATATTACTAAATATTACTACATTACAAATAATACTAAATCATCATGTTAGAAAATAGTCAAGTTTCAAAGTAAATATGCAGGATTTAGTATTTTAATAATTCTTAATAATTGTAGTAGCATTAGTAGTATTTTGGAGTGTTATGTGCTATTTTTCAGGGTTTTCTTTTGTCCATTTTCCATGTTCAAAGGAAACATAATATATTTAATTAATTTCATTTTTATGTTCCTGGCCTCCCCCAGGCCATTCAGCGTGTCCCCAGGTGGCGAAAGGGGAACGCTCTACAGATATGTAGGGTACCTCCATAGGAGAAACGGACCAAGGGGGGACCTTGTCTCTGGGGTTCAATTATAGAAACTGGGGCACCCTCACCCGGGGTCATAAATACAGGCAGAGGAGGAAGAAGGCCCCTCAAATGTATTCTCACAAGGGTCCAATGGTTTGTCCACAAGTCCCATGAGTTGCAAACCTTCTCCTAGTAATGGGTTAAATTGTATGGTGATATAAAAAACACCATCGCGAGATCCTCTATAGGAGGACAACTGCGGCAGGGCGTAAGATCCAGATCCATGGGCAACAGCCTTTGCAAAGGGCTGCCTCGACCTTTTCGGGGCACCTGCAAGACTGGGGACCTTGCGGTCAACTCTATTCCCACTTGAGGAGTGGCGACCCTCGAGGAAATTATAGCCTAGTAAACGACACAGCATTCGCACGGGATTCTGACTAATGGACAATTTTTCTGGGCTTGGTATGTTTTGATGGGTGTCTCTGGGCTGAAAAACCTCTTCCTAGCTAATTTATCTATTATGGGTTGCCTCCTCGTAGTAGCATAATATTTGTAGGCATGAATATACAATGAGTCGCAGGTAATAGGCTTGAGACTGTCTGTGCAGGATTTCGACTCTTGTTGATAGAAGAGCATCGCCAAGTGCTTAAAACCATGTTGTGACCAAGATAGGCCCAGGATTGCACAAAGCCTCCATTCATGGAGGTCCCAGGGACTTGTTGCTGTCCGGTTCTAAGCCGGCTTAGGCACTTCGGTGTACACTTGAGAAGATATGTGATCCCCGTCCTGCACTGGTATCCGGGATCATTGTCTTTCCTGAGGCGAAAATAATTTCAATGATTTAAAGAACATGAAAATTGGAACTTGGAATGTTACGACATTAAAAAATGACTATCGTATCGACATTTTGACTGACGAATTGAGACGATTCGAATTGGATTTATTAGGAATTTCAAAAAACTCATATCCCAGGGGTAGGAAGCCTGAAATTAGGTGATATAGAATTTTTTTACTCAGGCAGGAACGTTGGGGTACATTGACAGGGAGTAGGGCTCATGACGAATAAGGAAGCTGCTAAGTCTTGTTTAGGCTGGGAAGGTATTAATAATAGGATACTAATTGCTCATTTTAAGACTAGAAAGTTCAGGGTATCAGTTATAGTAGTATACGCCCTTGTAGAACCGACTGGCGGAGATACTAGTGACTCAGATGAATTTTACTTACAGTTACAGGAGCAAATAGACAGGGTCCCAGGTAGAAATATGATGTTATTACTGGGAGATTTTAACGCCCAGGCTAGTAGAAATAGGGATTGATGGTATCCCAGCCTAGGTAAATTTGGTGTAGGAAAAGAAAACAGTAAGAGATACAGACTTTTGCAATTTTGTAGGTATAATAATCTAATTATAACCAATACGGTGTTTGGTCATAAAATGGCTCATAAGTTAACATGGTATTCACGTGATGGTAAGACAGCAAACCTTATTGATTATGTTATAGTAAACCGAAGACTGGCAGGATCAATACAAGATACTAGGGTATATAGGAGTGCTGTTATTGATGTTAAAAGTAAAGATCACCATCTAGTAGTGTCAAGGGTTAATTTAAAGCTGAAATATCGGAAGGGTAACTAACTCCCGGGAAGTTATGATGTTGGTAGACTCCAGGATGAGAATTTGAGAGAAACTTTCCAGGAACAGTTGAATACTAAACTTGAGAGTTTAAAATTTGATAATGTGGAAGATGGTTGGAATAATTTTAGAAAAATAATTTGTGAAGTTGCTGAAGGTGTATTAGGGAAGAAAGGTTGAACTGCAGCTAAGAATATTAATGAAAAAGCTTTATGTTTAACAGAAAAGATGAAGGACTTGTACAAGAATTATCTGAGTGATAGATCGTATGAAAAGAAAAGAAATGTAAAGAAAGTGGAGAAAGTATTAAAATATGAACTAAGGAGGTATGAAGTGGAGGCCATGGACAAAATTGCCGAGGATCTGGAAGATGCAGCTAGACGGCATAATAGTAAAATATTGTACTGGCACGTTAACAAATTGAGAGGGAGTAGTCAATCCTGACTTGGCCCAGTTAAAGATAGGATTGGGGTCGCAATTAGCGATAAGGAAAAAACTAAAGAGAGATGGGGCGAATATTTTGAGAATTTGCTTAACCGAGATAGAGTTGCAGGAAAAAATATAGAGGAAAATGAAAAAGTTTATGATACCTTGGATGTGAAGGAAGATTTGTTTTCTGAGGTGGAATTACCAACAGTACTAAAAGGATGAAAGAATAATAAGGCTCCAGGTGCTGATAGGGTGGTAAACGAGTTTCTTAAATATGGTGGCTCCGAGGTTAGGAATAAGTTACTGAAGATTATGAATATGATTTTTGAAAAAGCGGAAGTACCTAACGATTTTAGAAAACCTTAATTAAGCCACTTTACAAGAAAGGTGATAAAAGTGAGTGTGGTAATTATCGAGGCATTAGTCTGGTCTCTGTAGGTAGTAAATTACTTAGTAATATGATACTTTTTAGACTGAGAGATGCAGTACACAAGGTTTTAAGAGAAGCGCAAAGCGGTTTTAGAAAAGGTAGAGGATGTGTTGACCAAATTTTCACTCTTAGGTTAATAATTGAGAAGTGCCTAAGTTTTCAAACACCTTTGGTCCTCAGTTTTATAGATTATGAGCAAGCGTTCGATTCTGTTGATAGAGGAGCTTTAGTAAAGAATTTATCCTTGTATGGTATACCAGACAAATACGTTAAAGTTATTAGTGCTATGTACGGGAATAACACTGCTGCGGTTAAGGTAGGAAATGAGGTTAGCAGCTGGTTTTGTATCAAAAAATTTTGTATTAAAAGGAGTTAAGCAGGGTTGTGTTCTATCCCCCTTTGTATGGATTATTTTGATGGACTTTGTTTTAAGGGGCACAGGAAAGGCAAATGGGAACCACGGAATGAAGTGGGGAGGAAAACGTCTCATGGACTTGGATTATGCTGATGATTTAAGCATCCTAGATGAAAGTATGAGCAAAATGAATGAAGTTTTAGAGGTTTTGCGAGTTCAGGGTGCTAGAATTGGTTTGAAAATTAATGTTAGGGAGACTAAGTCACTAAGGCTGGGAATAAGTGAAGATGAAAACGTGACGTTGGGTAATGAAAAGATTGATCAGGTGGGCAGCTTCACTTACCTTGGTAGTATTATTACTAAAGATAGTGGGAGCAGTGAAGATGTTAAATATAGAATAGACAAGGCTCAGGGTGTTTTTTCACAGTTAAAAAAAGTCTGGAAGAATAGGATGATAAGTTTGCAAACTGAGATTAGAATATTAGAAGCTACAGCAATAACAGTGGTCAAATATGGATCTGAAGCATGGACGCTCCGAAAAGTGGATGAAAATGTGCTAGATATTTTCCAGAAAAAATGCTTAAGGATTGTTCTGGGTACCCGGCTGACTGACCACATTTCAAACAATAGGCTATACGAAAAATATGGTTCAATACCTGCTCTCTAGGGCTAAAATGAAAGAAAGGTTGAGGTGGCTAGGGCAGGTTGTGCGGATGAAGGATGACAGATTGCCGAAGATTGTTCTTTTCGGCCAACCATCCAGGGCTAAACGGAAAACAGGTCGTCCCCGTTTGGGGTGGGAGGACGTCATAAAGAAAGATTTAAAGGAAATGGAAACTTCGTGGGCGGGTGTTAAAAGGGAAGCTTTGAACAGATTGGGCTGGAGGAGGATCGTGCGTAGCTGTGTTGGTCTCAGGCGGCTTGGGGCTGTGGTGAGTGGTTGTTAGTAGTAGTAGTAGTATAAACACGATTAGTGTAAAAATACTTTGGGGTCACATAAACCTTTATGGAAAAAATTAGGATTTGAGAAAAATTAAGGCTCATTATCAAAATACGTGTTTCCAGAGGATTATTTGATAAAGAGTAATCTATATGTGGTGTGTTGCCAGTGGATAAAGATTAACCTTTAACAGTTTTATACAGATAATGAAGAACGTTTAATTTGACGTATAATAGAACTTAACTATCCTCAAGATTATGTTTAGCGTAATTGCTAATCTCTCAAAGTATATTTGTTAAGTTACAGCATTCTAGTTTTCCAGAAATAATTAATTAAAAAATGAAGATTTCTTAAGAAAGTCGAAATTCAAATTGAAACTTAAAACGAACAAAAATTATTGCTTTGTCGATTACGTAAGAAGTATCCCCACAACTAGCTCAAATAAACTGATTGGTGATATTCTACAATACCTGTTGGATTCTACAAATTTTTGCTTTACTGAAAAAGCAAACTTGATCCCCCCTCCCGCACCGAAAAAAACAACAAGGTGCTCTTGCATTAGTGGAAAAATCTCTGACAAGCCTGCAATAAGCAAACACTAATTTATAAGTCACTCAATAGTTTTTCAATGACCATCATATCCATAAAGTCTTGTATTCTCGAAAAAATTCCAGTAGGCTTAGTTTTCAAAGTTGTTCAAGATATGTGCAACTTTTTCATTAATTAAAGAGTCCAAAAAATATATTGCCACATGTATCCTTGAGACATGGCACGTAAGAAATTCAATTATTTCAATGAAAGATGAAAAATAACTGCATGAATTTTTTTTCATTTGGCAATTTTTTTTCAAAACTCGTTTGTACTTTTCACTTACTGAGATGACTAGGAAGGGAGTAGTGAAGAGGAATTAGGAGGGGTAAACATCCGGTTAAGGATATCCGGCCATGTATACTACAATGATACCCTGATTTTGCTTCTAAGCCTTTCTGCTCCCGAAGGTCCAATATGGCACTTCCCTATAGTGTTATTAAGAGGAACTTATAAGAGTAGATTTTAAATGAGCCACCTTGTGGTGGCTCCCATCGCTCTGCGATGCTGTGGTAGTCTGCAAGCCATGGTAGAAAAGTGGTCCGTAGCAAGGAAGTGATTTTCTTTCTTTTATCTAGACGAGAGTAGTGGTGCCACTCTTCTTCCGATAACATGCCCTCCTTTTTCCCATAGAATTCCTGTGACATACCCTCTGACGTTACAAAAGCCCTGGGAAAATTCCATTGACAGCCCTGGCATGATTCCCGTGAGAGCCCTGTTTCGCTACCCCTCTTGAAAGCCCTGGCAAGATTCCCACACCTGACCTGAGTCCTAGATGTTTCAATTAATTGGAGTGTGGTCGGCATAATTGAAAAGCAATAATAACAAGGGGAATTCCTTGCACCTGTACAATGAGGTAAGCTGTTTCTAGCGGAGCATTCTGACGTCACGGCAGAGATAGGGAAATTAGTATTGAATTTTAAACGCAGCCCTCTGACGCCATGGCAGAGATAGGGAAATTATTAATTGAATTTTAAACGTAGCCCTCTGATGTCACGGTACACACCCCTGTGGATTTCCAGCCCAGGTTTCGTCAAGCAACACATCCCTGCGTTTTTCTGTAACAAGTCCTCTGACGTCACGGCAGCAATAGGGAAATTAGCATTGAATTTTAAACGTATGCCCTGTGACATCACACGAAACACCCATGTGTTTTTCTGTGACAGTCCTCTGACGTCACGGTACACACCCCTTTTTCATAGGATTCCGAGCGTGCCCTGGCGAAATTCTCAGGTGTTTTCCCCCTATACATGTCCAAACATGCCTTCCCAGGTGGCAGAAGCCAATTTTTTTTTATGGAGAGTCAGTTTCTTTCTGGACGTGGGGCAGTCAACATTGAAATGGATGCTTATAAATTATTGAATATTGAAAGTGTTGATGGAATGGAACCTAGAGTACCTACGGTGGCGGTGGAAATTACAAGGGGATGCCAGCTAACTCTAGAATGAGACAAGATGTACGCTAGATATGTTATAACATTAAGCAAGTTAAAATCGGAAGAACAATTATGCTTTGAGGCTAAGGTGAATATAGTGCATTTACAGAGACTATAAGATGGATTAAATGTGCTGGCAAAATATATTGAAGAGAATAATTTATAGAAAACGGTTAGTCTGTATTTGCTAGTGAGAGTGTTATAATGGATATATTTGAGAATCAGAAAACCTTAAGTAATCTAGTAAAATTGGAAAAATAGCTAGATTTAGACGCCTTTCTGGATTTTGACTTTCTAGATTTTGACTTTCTGGAATTATCTCTTCAAAGAAAAATATTCTCTCGAGGAATGCTTAACGACATCATGGAAACCGATTTCCCATCTTTGGACTATTGTATCAAACTTTGCCGTCGTGTTACCCAAGATTTTACTCAATTTATAGATATTAATTGAGACAAAACAAAATGATATTGTGGTTTTGATCTTATCCACTGCTTAGACGGCTATTTAGCACGAAATCATGTCTAAACAGGTTCTGTGACGCTCCTAGGAGACATCTCTATTGATCCCGAGTCAGTTTCTTTTTGGAAATGAGACAGTCAAAATCGAAAATTTTTTTACACATGCCCATTATGTTTGTATACTTAGGGCAGTTGATAATCCTGTGAGAATTGTACTTTTACCAATGACTATAATGAAAAGTGTAGATTATGCGATCCATTTAAATTACATAGAGGATATGTAGTGCAAATTAAAGACTGTAATTTATGTCTTGAAGAGATTTATGACTCTCATAATAGAGAAAGCTTATGCTCCAATTGTTACTATGACAAATGTGATCAATACGAAAATACTTACCCTAGCATGATTACGAAAAACCCTCAAGTGAGTTCGGTTAATTTTTAAGAGACTGTTATCGTCGCAGTTTTAAAATAATTTGGGAAGATAATCCTGGTCTACGCTTAAATTGCTGGAATAATAAAAGAGTCTGGTTTTTACGACATTGCTGAGAAGATACTGGCTACTCTGATTATAAACCTACTGAATTTTATCTGGCTGTTACAGAAAAAGATTCTTCATAAGAGAATTTTGTATGTGACATTGCTTCAAACAAGCAAATTGAAACAGGTGAATCTTATAATATGAATCAAACTTTTATTATTGACTTTATAAAGAGATTTAATAAAAATAAAGTTACACTATATTGTAAAAAATGTGACCCAGAATTTACATTTCAAGATGAATATAAGTTGAATCCTGATGAGCTGTTACCACTTATCGTTTCTGATGATTACCTATACGTAGAAGAAGAAATCTACAGGACACAGTGTTTTGTATATATACAAATTTGATTTATGAAATATAATACAAAACTCTATCATAGTCGTAGTCCTGTAAAGGCAAAATCGGTTGAACGTTTAATGCGAGAAATTCGACTTTTAATTTCAAGATATTGTACATTTATGTCTGGTTAGTATGTATTTGCTAGTGAGAGTGTTAAAATGGATAGATTTGAGAATCAGATAATCTTTCGAAATCTAGTAAAATTGGAAAAATGGTTAGTTTTAGATGATGACTTTCTGGAATTATGTCTTCAAAGAAAAATATTTTCTCGAGAAATGCTTAACCATATCATGAAAACCGATTCCCCTTCTTTGGGCTATTGTATGAAACTTTGTCGTCGTGGTTCCCAAGCTCTTACTCAATTTATAGATATATTAATTGAGACAAAACAGAATGACATTTTGGTTTTGCTCGTATCCACTGCTTAGACGGTCGTCTTGTATGAAATGATGTCTAAACATGTTTTGTGATGCTCCTA
The DNA here is from genome assembly GCA_029168905.1 of Artemia sp. Kazakhstan ARC1039. Taxonomy (NCBI): domain Eukaryota; kingdom Metazoa; phylum Arthropoda; class Branchiopoda; order Anostraca; family Artemiidae; genus Artemia; species Artemia sp. Kazakhstan ARC1039. The sequence goes on along the minus strand of JAQQPU010001770.1, from coordinate 22,591 downwards.
GGAGACATTTTATTGATACCGAGTCAGTTTCTTTTTGGAAGTGCTACAGTCAAAATCGAAAACAGTTTTACACATGCCCATTATGCGTATATACTTTGGGCAGTTGGTAATCCTGTGAGAATTGTACTTTTACCGATGACTAGAATGAAAAGTTTAAATTATGCGACCCATTTAAATTACATAGAGGATTTGCAGTGCCAATTAAAGACTGTAATTTATGTCCTGAAGAGATTTGTGACTCTTGTAATAGAGGATTCTTATGCTCCAATTGTCACTATGACGAATGTGATTGATGGGAAAATACTTACCATAGTATGATTGCGAAAAACCCTATATTGAATTCAGTTTATTTTTAAGAGTATGTTATCGTCGTGGTTTTAAATTAATTTGGGGTGATAAACCTGGTATACGCCTCAATTGCTGGAGTAATAAAAAAGTATGGTTTTTATGACATCGCTGTGAAGATACTGGCTACTTTGATTATAAACCGACAGAATTTTATTTGGCTGTTACAGAAAGTAATTCTTCATAAGAGAATTTTGTATTTGACATTGCTTCAAATAAGCAAATTGAAACACATGAATTTTATAATATGGATCAGAGTAGTATTATTGACTTTACAAAGAGATTTAATAAACATGAAGTTACACTATATTGTAAAAAATGTGACCCTGACTTTGCACGTCAAGATGAATACAAGTTGAATCCTGCTGAGCTCTTACCACTTATCGTTCCTGATGATTACCTATACGTAGAAGAAGAAATCCACAAGACACAGTTTTATGTACAAATAAAAATTTTATTTATGAAATATAATACAATACGTGATCGTAGTCATAGTCCTGTAAATGCAGAATTGGCTGAACGTTTAGTACGAGAAATTCGACTTTTAATTTCAAGATATTGTACACTGAAAAATACAGCTGCATTTATTAAAGATTTATATAAAATGATGTTGATATATAATCAAGGTCCTCATCGATTCTAGTGCAATGCTAGCCCTTTTGAAATTCATCTTGTTGACAATACAGATTTCCTTAAACAACATTCTAATGAAAAGGCGGGAAAGAACAAAATTAATGTTGGTGATACTGTTCGAATCAATCGTACAAGAATTTTTTTTTGAAAAGGGAAATTACTTGTGGTCCACTGAACTGTTTTAAGCGTCAAAAGTCTTGGACACTAAACCTACAACGTATCGGCTTCGTGACAGGAAAGATGAAGATATTCTTGGCGGTTTTTATGACTATGAATTAATAAAAGTTGGAAATAGTGAAATCCATCAAATTGAAAAGGTATTATAAGACTCGTACTCGCAAGGGTAAGTGGTAGTTGCTTGTTTGCTGGCTAGGATACGACTCAGATTTTGATTCATGGATACCCGCTGAAGACGTTCATAATGTCAGAAGGTTTTTATGTGACATTCATGTCCATTGTTTCCAATTATCTTTATGACGATTTGAATAAAACGAGTGATTTTTGGACTAAACTTTCCCCTGCGATTAGATTTGAGGGAAGGCATGAAGCTGCTCTTGTAGATTGTACTCTTAAAAATACATATGATATGTTAAGAAAGAATCGTACATATGATATAAAAATTAGACCACTTAATTTTCCAATCGTTAACGATCAACATGTAAACCAAAATATGAATTCATTTGAATATCCCTTTGTCATATTATCACATAAGGATTTTTGGACTATGGAACAAATTGTGTTGAGCCATCAACAACAAAATTTCATATAGTAAAAATGGCGCCTTCCAATTCAATTATTCAAAGGAAGAGGGTAAAATCCACATTAATTCACCCATTGACAATGAAAAGGTTATTCTCAGCGATAATATAAGAGAAGTTCTTGGTTTTAAACATAACATAATCAATGATAAAAGTGTAGGAGGCGCTAGTAGTATGAATTGTGTCATTTTTGCCGAGTATCCACCTTCTCCTCGGACAGATGTACATTTCTTTACATATCATTCGTCAAGAGGTCAAGAGTTGGTAGTACCAGTGTCTCCCTCCTAAGTATTTTTGAACAAAAACTTCTAATTACCATATTCCTCACTATAATATAAAAGACTTTCAATGCATTCTAGTCAAAACTTCGTATTTGGATCTCTGTCACTTAACATTAAGAAGTGAATTGGGTGATCCTCTAGAAATAATAAAGGGTTTGGCTGTAATTTCATGTCATTTTCGACCGATTCAGTAAAATGGCTAATAGAACTCTGTTTGTATGTCCTGATATTGATTGCTATGTCGCTATCACTTGAACCAAGTTAGTTGGGACATGGAATGGACTATTAAAGGGGTCGTTCATCAATGTCCAGGAACGGACTCGACAGTTGGTTTGCTAAGCCTTTTCACCCTGCACTACCCCTGGCTAAACAAAATATATTGCAGAGGTTGCGAGAGATTTTGGGTCCTCTACATTACATGATTGGGGCTCTGGCAAAGATATTCAAGAAAGTGTTTAACAATATCTCAGGTCGATCACGCGATCCCCTGGTGAGCGTTTGAAACAACGCGGAACAGTTTTAAAAAGGGTGCGAAAGGCCTCATCCCTCATCAGTTTCAAGTCAGCCCGGAAGCGTAAAGTATCAAAGAAGAAGAAAAAACAGATCTAAAAAGGATTTCCTTTCCCATGGCATATCTACTACACAAAGATTCTCACCCTTCAGTCAAATCATCTCTAAATCTTTTCAATGCGGAAAATGTAGACATCAGTATAAAATATGGATACTATGAACAGTTTTATCCACAACAACCGCTCTCTGAAAATGTCCATTTTCAAATTTATTACAATGAAGACTACTTCATCGATTTGAATTTAAAATTTATAGACTTAACTGTCATTCTTAAAAAAAATCAAACAATGAAAAACCAGGTGAAGCCGAGGGGTTATCCAATGAAGATTGTGTAATACACAATTTATTTAGACAAATCTGTGTCTAAATAAATGGAACATTGGTGAGCACTGGCATTAATATTTCAAATTATGGAAGTTATATACAATTCATGTTGATGACTCCAATGTCTTATAAGCTGTTGAGAGGACAAGCACTGGGTAATGAATATAAAACAAATACTGACGTCACTAATATTCTTAGAGATGCGACAACTAAAGATTTACATTTAGTTGGGAAACTAAACCATGAGATGTTTATTATATCTCAATGGCTGCCTCCTAATATAAAGATTGATATAAAACTACATCTCGCACTGTCCGATTACATTATGCGAAAAGTACTGGACGCTGCACCTGATGTAACAGTCATTCTTACGTCAGCAATACTCCATGTTTAAAAACAGCGAAAAGTTATGAGTTCTGTTGCTTTGGAAATTGAAAAATTAAGAGCTTCTGGAAATAATATTAAACTGCTCATGCCTCATACAACAACGAATCGACGCCATATTGCTACTGGTACGCGTACATACACTGATTCGTCATTTAACAATGGCGAAATTCCTTCAAAATTGGCATTGGCTTTTGTAAAAAGTGCTAGCACTGTTGGATGATGGACAGATTCCCCGCATAAATTTGAACTGTTTGGAATTTCATCGCTTGTGTGTAAAGTAAATGGAATCCCGCTCTACAATTTATCCTTTGATAAGTCCTACAGGACCCTATATGAACTGACAATTCAATCCCTAGATCGAGATTCTCAATTATTCGAAAACAGTATAAGTGAAGAAGTTTTTGCGAAAACGCATGGCATTATTGTATTGGATTTGTTCGGTACTCAAGATATGAGTATTGTCCGGACGGTGAATGTACGGTTAGATTGTACCTATGCCAAATCGTTGAAGGAAAGTAATGCATTAATCTCGCTAAATCAATTTGAAACCTATTGGGAAATCACCCCTGGCGACAGTGTTTTATTAGACTTGGTGCCATGAACTTGAATCAAATAATCAGCGTTTTTAATATGGACCCCTACATGTCCAAATATAAATCCTATTTATACCTTCAGATTTTCTGGAGCCTATTCAGCATGTTGCCAATACCTTTATCATTGTTAATAGCAGTCCATCAAGTGTAAAGACAAGGCATTGGTTATGTATCTTTCAAACAAGAAGCAATATAGGATTTTTTGATCCGGTTGGTATACCGTATGCATTCTAAAAACCTCACATTGAAAATTTTCTTGAGTAGAGCGGAAAATCTATTATTCAAAATTGGAAGTGGGTACAAGATCTATCAACGAAAAGCTGTGGTTGTCATGTCCTATTATATTTTATTTTTCGAATTCGTGGACATACTTACAAGGAATTTCTCAAACTTTATGATAACAATCGTCGATTGAACGACTTTCTAGTTGAGAATACTCTTTTTTGTCTCTATAATATAAATTTCAGTACCCTAAAAGTGAAATGATTTAAGAATGTATGTAAATTCATTGATTAATAAAATTTGTATGTCTACAAAACACTGTGTCCTTTTGATTTCTTCTTCTACGTATAGGTAATCATCAGAAACTCTAAGTGGTGACAGCTCATCAGGATTCAACTTGTATTCATCTTGACGTGCAAAGTCAGGGTTACATTTCTACAATATAGGGTAACTTCATTATAGTCAAAAATACTACTCTGATTCATATTGCAAAATTCATGTGTTTTAATTTGCTTATTTGAGGTACATGCACAAACACACACACACAAAAACAAAAAAACACAAACACACACACATAGAAAAACACATACACACACCCAAAAAACAAACACACACACAAACACAAAAACACACACACACAAACAAACACACACACACATACACACAAAAAAAACCACACACGCACACACACACAGAAAAACAACACACATGCACACACACACAAACACAGAAACAAAAACACAGTCACACACACGCACACACACACACAAACATACACACACACAAAACACACAGACACACACATACACACACACACAAAACATACCCACACATTTTTTTTGTCATTGAAATGTAACACTTGGAATATTTTCATGACGTTATGGCTTGTCACTGCTACACTTTGTTCATCTTTCAAGGTTCAATTCAGGATTTTTTCGTTGAAATGAAACGCTTGTAATATTCTCGTAGCGTTTTGGCTTGTCAATGCCACCCTTTGTTGATCTTTTAAGGTTCACTTAGGATTTTTCTTAAACTGAAGTGTAAGATATCTTTGTTGACATGTAACACTTGGTATATTTTTGTAGCTTTATGGCTTGTCACTGCCACAATTTGTTGATCTTTTGAAGTTCACTTTGGAAATTTTTTTGCTGAAGTGTAAGACTTGGAATATTTTCATAGTAGATGGCCATATCACTGCTACACTCTGTTGATGTTTCAAAGTTCATTTTGGGATTTTTTCTTTTAAATGAGAGACTTGGAATATTTTCATAGTATTATGTTATGATTTACCTTGCCCATATTACACTCCGTTGATCTTTTAAGGTTCACTCTGGAATTTTTTCATCGAAGTGTAAGACTTCGAATATTTTTCTAGTAGTTCACCATATCACTTCTACACTCTGTTGATGTTTCAAAGTTCATTTTGGAATTTTTTCCTTGAAATGTGACACTTGGAATATTTTCATGGCGTTTTAGCATTTCACTGCTACACTTTGTTGATCTCTTAAGGTTCAATTCAGGATTTTTTCGTTGAATGTAACGCTTGGAATATTCTCGTAACGTTTTGGCTTGTCACTGCTACACTTTGTTGATCTTTTAAGGTTCTCTTTTGAAAGTTTTTCATTGAACTGTAACTCATCTTCCTTGGAATTTAACACTTGGAATATTTTAGTAACGTTGTGGCTTGTCACTGCTATACTTTGTCGATCTTTTAAGGTTCACTCTGGAAATTTTTTCACTGAAGTGTAAGACTTGGAATATTTTCGTAGTAGTTCGCCAAATTATTGCTTCACTCTGTTGATGTTTCAAAGTTCATTTCGGAATTTTTTCGTTGAAATGAGGGACTTGGTATATTTTCATATTGTTATGTTATGATTTAGATTGACACTACTACACTCTGTTGGCGTTTAAATGTTCACTTTGGAATTTTTTCATTGAAGTGTAAGACTTGGAATATTCTTTTTGTAGTTCATCATATCATTGCTACACTCTATTGATGTTTCAAAGTTCATTTTTGATTCTTTTTTCATTGAAATGTAAGACTTGGAATATTTTTTGTAGTTTTATGTTGTGATTTAGATAACTATTGTTACATTCTGTTGATGTTTGAAAGTTCATTTTGGAATTTTTTCTTTGAAATGAGAGACTTGGAATATTTTCATAGTGTTATGTTATGATTTACCATGTCACTGCTACACTCTGTTGATCTTTTAAGGTTCACTTCGGATTTTTTTAATTGAAACGTAAGACTTGAAATATTTTTGTAGTAGTTCACCATATGACTGCTACACTCTGTTGATGTTTCAAAGTTCATTTTGGAATTTTTTCCTTGAAATTTGAGACATGGAATATTTTCATAGTGTTATGTTATGATTTACCTTGTCACTACTACACTCTGTATACGTTTAAAGATTCGCTTTGGAATTTTTTCATTTAAGTGTAAGAATTGAAATATTTTTATAGTAAGGTTTCTTTACGTTAAGTTTTTCTACGGTTAGGTTTCTCTACGTTTAGGTTAGGTTCATTTAACTTAGGTTATCATGAGCAAAACAATTCGAAATCCGTTGATTTTGAACTGAAATGATCAAGTATTTTGCAGTAGGTAGAATAGGCTACATCCAGATATGGCTAATTGTAGACAGAGAAAAGCCAAGACAGATAGTCCAAGTAATTGAGAGGCAAATGTTTAAATGGCTGGGGCACGGAAAGCCTAAGTTATCCTAAGGATAACCTAGCACTCATGATGACTATGATATGACTATGATAGCATGATAGCTGTCTTAAAAGTATCTTTTTTTTGGGGGGGGGGGGGGGATGGACGATGGTGGAAGGGAGTCTTAGAGTGGTTATAGTGCCGTGAAATGGCTCGAATTGCTCGCGAAAACCCGGATGAATGACTTGAAATGAAATTTTTAACGAAAAATGTCTATAAAGTGTTTTTGGGGAGAATGGACGATTGTAGAAGGGTGTCTTAGAGTGGTTATAGTGCCATATTGTGAGTCCAATTCCTCGCGAAAACCCGAATGAATGATTTTAAATAAACATTTTAACAATAAATGTGTGAAAAGTGTTTTTTCTTGGGGGGGGGGGTGTTTGATGACAGTGGTGTGTCACAGGGGGAGTAATACTGTAAAATTGTGAGATGAAATACTTAGTGTATCAAACACTAGTAAAGAAAGGTGGGACTTCTCTGTTTTCAAAGCGGGGGGGGGGGGGTTCATGTAGAGAGCTGATGCTAGTGTTAAAACAGTGTCGTAGCATCATTCCGCTCTGGACCATAAGTATACTTTTTATCGATTTGGACATCTGCCCTTCTCGCATGATGATCTTCCTAGCTCTCTTAATAGGTATTTTTTTCTTAAGATGTACATCGCCGTTAATAGGCAATACGCAGGTGTATGTAGCATGCTGAAGTTCCATAAGGTCCTCTTAGACTTGTTTGTGAGATACGCTTGCATCATTCAAACTGACCTCATCACGGGAAATCTAGGGGAGTCTTCCAGAAAAACAATGTATCAATAATTGGAATTTTGCCAGGGGCACGAATCTTGCTAGCTGAGCGCTAAAAAAAGGGATGCTCTGACGTTAGAGGGTTGCCGTAGAAATTCTATGATAACTTCCCTATTATTACAACATTTTATGTTATCTCGAGCGAGACCGTTTTTAGCCTCCTTTGTCACCTAGCCGAAGCCCGGATTCTGTCCAAGGAATGAGTAGACCCAGATCAAACTCCCCTACAGCGCGTCTGATGACTGGATTTCTTCCCCTAAAAGGAGTAGACACAGATCAAACTCCCCCCCCCCCAGCACACGGGGTGGATGGTAACAAGAATTTTTTGAAATAGAATTTCCCCTCCTTTCCGTGTTTTGAAAATTTAGTGAAAAGTGTACTCTGGGATAAGAGAAACTGTTCAGGGGGACTGGCACTTCGCCGGAGGCAAGCAGCGAGCAGTGTATAGAGGATGGATAACAATAAATGTACGCTTGAATCTCCTCCACCACAGATGGTTCCCCCTCCCCTAGAGTCCCCTCCCCTTGTCTTTCCTCAAATTAGGCATGTTATTATTTATCCTTTTAAAGCCACAATAACACCTAAAAACCTAAATCTATTATCAATACATCCTCTAAAAATGAATGTTACTAGGCGGGAGCTGGAAAATATTGCTAGGATATTGGTTAATATCCAAGAATTTATCTTAATGAAAAAGGGGTATTTCCTTAAAAGCTCTTAATATGTCTTAAATTCACGTCTAATATCACTCCCCTCCTTCTCATCCTCCTGGGTTTCAGACTAGGAGTCTCGGTTTTCTAAAATACATGGTTCTTTTTGTGTATACTATGATCCCCTCCCTCGTATTTTTGATGAAAAATTTGTCCCGGGGTTGTGTCGGGCTTGGACAAACCGCTCGGGGGGATTGGAAACTTCCTCGGAGACGAGCAGCGAGCAGTGGATGGAGGCTGGATAACAATAAATGTACGCTTGAATCTCCTCCCCCAAAGAAGGTCCCCCTCCCCTGGAGTTCTATTCTTCCGTCTTTCCTTAAATTTGGCATGTTCTTCTTTATCCTTTTAAAGCCACAATAAAGCCTAAAAACTACATCGCGAGCCGGAAGCTTGACTTTCTCACAACTCTTTGTTGTGACAAACTTTCAAACTTTGAAAGTTTGACTTTCTCACAACTCTTTTTTTTTAACAATAAAAACTTTAGCGTAAAGAGCGAGGCGTTGAGGAGGGCACAGCCCCTTTCATATACGGAATAATTTCTGTTCGTTTTAAGATTTAATGTCGCTCCTTACTTTCAGTTTAAAGAATTTTTTTTTATTCAAAGGCTGCGAAAGCGGGGGGTTTGGGGGGCGGCAGTCCCCCAACTGTGCCTCCTAATCCCTGTACGTTTTAAGGTTCGACCTTGTAACTCAGCCTCTTTAACTCTTTAGAAAACGTAGTTTTTTTCAAATAATTTCTGCACGTTTTTGTACATTTTATTACTTTTTATTGCTTGACTAACTGTTAGCTGATCGTGTCAGGAGTTAAAGCTGGTGGGCTGCCACCCCCCAAACCCCCCGCTCTTGAACATTCTTGTGTTAAGGCTTTTAATTCCTGAATACTCAAATCACGTCGTACAGGGTGCCTCCTAATCCCTGTACGTTTTAAGGTTCGAACTTGTGAGTCAGCCTCTTTAACAGCCCCCCAACTGTGCCTCCTAATCCCTGTACGTTTTAAGGGTCGACCTTGTAACTCGGCCTCTTTAACTCTTTAGAAAACGTAATTTTTTTCAAATAATTTAAAAAAGAAACCGAGTTTCTTTTTTAAAGTTTAAATTCAGTATATAAAAAATTTGCTCTGACGATGAATCGAACCCGAGTTTTCCCCCTGACGGTCTGGAGTATCAACCGCTGGACTAAAGAGAATTGTAATTTTTTTTTAGTAAATGGAATCTATTTTCGACGCAAGCAAATTCCCATAAAACTTGATATTTGGTTTTTGGAAAACAGGGAAGGAGTGATCAGATTGAGCTTAAATTTTGAGGATAAGGTCCCAGACCCCAGGAAAGCTTATCCTCTACATTTCAGCCCGATCAGACAACGTTAAAGGGGGGTTGTGGTGGGAAAAATTAACATGGGTTATTATAGGAAAACGAGGTTTTTCGTAAATGTAAATTCGGGGGATAATTTTTTCGGTCTGAAAATATCAAAAGGCCCTAAGAGGTCAAATTCTGCTTCGAATGAGTCCTCATTCACCCGGATCAGTTGCCAACTGTGGCCTGTAGGCGTGAATAAGAAAAAAAAGAAATGATGAATTTTAAGTGGCTATATTTGGTTTTTTGAAAACAGGGAAGGAGTGATTGGATTGAGCTGAAATTTCGAGGATAAGCTCCCGGGTCCTAGGAAAGCTTAACCTCTAAATTTAAGCCCAATTGAACAACGTTAAAGGGGGCTGTGGTGGGAGGGTCGAAACTTCCGGCCCAGTTTACCCCATGAAGATAAAGTCGGAGGAGGATGAAATTTTGCAAGTTTCTTAGTTTGAGCTTGGGCTACAAAATGCGATTACCGCCGTCTCTTTGCGACCTCTAGGACCTGAAATCGCTTAACATTGTGGTGGGTCGCCTCTTTATAGAGGCACAAGTGTGCCTCCTTGATTAGGCATGTTATTCTTTATTCTTTTTAAAGCCACAATAACGCCTAAAAAGTACATCTATTATTAATGCATCCTCTGAAAATGAAGGCTACTAGGTGCGAGCCGAAAGCTATTGTTAGGATAATGTGAAATATCCATGTATTTATCTGAATTAAAAAGGGATTTTCCTTAAAAGCTCTTAATATGGTTTAAATTGCATCTAATATCACTCCCCCTGCCCTACCTTCCGGGGTTGCAGGCTAGAAGCCCCTGTTTTCCATAATAAATGGTTCTTTTTTGCGTATATTATAATATGAAATTTTCAACTTTTATTTTTTAGCTGTTTTTTTTTATGTTTTATTGCTCGTCAATTTGTTTTTATTTTCTGTGTTATTAAGATTTATTGTTTGGGACGCGTCTCTCATACCTAGATGTTTACATAATTTAAACATACATTTCCCCTTTATTAATATCTTGAAAGTAAATGTCCCCTGGAAATAAATGTTTTTCCAAGTACGTGCCAAATTTAGATGTAAACATCTGGTTCTAATGAGTGTCAACAGATAGGGAATCTCAGGTGTCGTGCAATAGTTTATTATTAGAATATGGTCCAAGATACATCACACTGGAAATGTCTTCTTAGTTCTCTAGGTTAGAGCGTGTTCCATTGGAAGGAAAAGACCTTTCGAGTCCTGACGGGGTCAAGAACTCTAGAAAAATAAATGGTGTTTCGAGCGAAAAAACAAAACGCCGAAAAAAGAAAGGCTTTTGGACGAAAAAATCTCAAAATGATATTATCTGGCAGTGATGGATACGCAATCATTACATAAAGTGTGTGCCTCCATTTACCACATTCCAGGTAAATATCTCTGGGGAAACTTGCCAGGGATGTGTCATAGAATAAACACCTGACCTAAAATTTGAACTCTTGCCAAGGACATTGAACTCTTTTCAACTAGAAACAGATTTGTCAAGATGTCAGAGGGCTGTGTTTGAAATCAAATGTTATTTTCCCTATCGCTGCCGTGACCTCAGAGGGCTAGGAACTTGTGTATTACACAGGCCCCATTCCATGTAGTTGAAACACCTGGGAATTCTGCCTAAAATTGCAACACCTGGTCGTGCCAAGAATTTCGCCTAAAATTGTGACAGCTGGTCACAAGAAATCACCGTTAAACATTCTTGTTGAACACATGGAAGAAATGAGTAGTCCGTATATGTGTCGTAGAAGGCCTTATGGCCCCACTACTGATATCAATAGAATCAATAGATAATCAAAAGAATTGAATTATTATGTTGGTTCCAAATATATAAGATTCATTGAGTTTAGTGTAGCCCATCTAAAGTTAAGAGACTCAGAAAATTGGCCTTATTTTTGAAAAAGGGAGAGACATCCCTAAAAGTCAAAGAATCTTAATGAAAATTACACACTCAGATACAGCGTATCAGAGAAACCTACTATAGAAGTTTTAAGCTCCCACCTGTAAAAATATGGACTTTTGAATTTTTTTTTTCCAGAAGAAAGATCACGGATGCGGGTTTATGTTTGTTTTTCTGTTTGTTTTCCCTGTGGGTGATCGCATCGAATCAGTAGTCCTAGAGCATTGAGAAATGGCTCATTTTTACGGAAATTAAAACTTCTATTATCCTTTTAAAGTGACCAAAGAGATTGGAGGGCAAGTGGCCCCCTCCCACCTATCTTTTTTCCTAAAAGTGATCCAAAAAAGCTTCTAAGATAGCTGTTTTGTTCAGCATAGTTAAAAAGCCCAGTAACTATGTTTTTGAGGATAACATAACCCCCAACAGTCCCTGGGGAAAGGTTTGTAAGTCATAAAATTTGTACGTCTAGTATTTTTAATTGGGAAATATACAGACATTTTTCGGGGGGGGGGGGGGAGAACCTTCTGCAAGGGTTATTTTCTACGTGGATAATTTTTCGTGGGGAGGGAGGTTCTAGGGGGTGAACTTTCCAGGGAAATTTTACACTGGGGAAATTTGCCAGGATTCCTATATGAAATTGTTCTTATTTGTCTTACATGGAAAAAAAATTCCACGGAGGAGGGATTTTCGGCATTATATTAAAAACAATCAGAAATAAATGTCTTTTTCGAATGCAAGTGTGCTATGAGAAACGTTTTCAGCCGGAATCATTCGCAAGAAATTTTCCGGGAAAATGTTCAGTTAGCATGGAACTACCGCGAGGGGAAGGAATTTTCCAAGGAGAAGGGAGCCGGTTTTCCCTACATTATTTAAAAAAGATAAGAAATAAAGTCGTTAACTAATCATTTTCTTTCATTTATGAACTGGGAAAATGGCTCTAGAATTCACAGTAACGAAATTCTTTGAAACTATTTAATAGGCGTGCGATATTTAAACAGTTGTTCATTATTATCGACAGCAACAGCAAACTGTTTCGGTTATTAAAGTTTAACACTAAGAAAAACAATTTTATGTTCTTATGATTTCATCTCTTAGAAACATTATTTTGCTAGCTTTTTTTATGTTGCCAATGAGGCTTTCTTGTGCCCTAACTGATGTTACTTCGCCTCGAATCAGTGAACTTTTCAGAGGAAATTTTACACGGGGGACACTTTACCAAAATTAATATAAAAATTTCGTTTTCATTTTTCGTTTACGGTGAGCCAAATTCGAAATTGAATTAGTTGAAAAACGTTCAGAAATTGAAAAAAAACAAGTTTTTATTTAGCTGAAAGTAAGGAGCAACATTAAAATTTAAAACGAACATAAATTATTACGTATACGAAAGGGGTTGCCCCCTCCTGAACGCTGAACCACTCATTACGCCAAAGTTTGACTCTACAATTTTAGCGTAAAGAGTCGGGCGTTCAGAAGGGAACAGCCCCTTTCACATACGGAATAATTTCTGTCCGTTTTTAAGTTTTAATGTCGCTCCTTACTTTCAGTTAAAAAAAACTTGTGTTTTTTATTTAATAAACTGGCAAAGGCAAACTAAGACAAAGAATAACTAGTCAAGTCAATAAATACTGACAATCAGTTTACCAGGAAAAAAAAAAAAAAAACTACCAAGGCAATCAGTTCACCAGCAAAACACACAACTAAAATGACTATCAAAGTTGTGTAGTCCGTGAACTTTGAAAGTTCAACTTTTTATTTGAAGATACTTTGGATATCAGCCGTAAAGATTTAAAAGGCATAACTAAAAAAAGTTTTTTTTTATATCAATTAAAACTTAAATTTACAGGGTTATATGAAAAATAATGAGGTGCATCATCAGTGCCCTCATATTTGCATTATGTTCAAATTATTCAGGAGAATGTAAAACTTCACAAAGCTTAACCATGCAAGATACGCAATTCTCACTCACAAAAAGAACGTGATCTATGAAAGCCAACGTACTACTGCGACCAATACGCGTATTTCAGAAACAAACGTACACTGAAGGGAATTTAAAAAAGAAAAGAATAAGTATATACGAGTTTTGTTTTTATTGTATGTATTCACAACCATTTCACGATTCTCACATGTCAAACAGTTCTCAAGTGTCCCAATTCGGTCTCGTAGTGTTTCCTTTCTTGCTTTGTGCATTTAATTAAAAACCGTGTAAAATGTATACAGTATACTTTGCTTTTAAATTATCGACACAGTAATGCAAGATGGCGACTGTAACTGTAAGTCTTTGATATTGGACAAAGGTTATATCTCACTGTCACGTCCTGGTTTCATCTGATAATAAACATACTCAAACCTGGCTTAGTTCAAGCCTTCCGTATGTCTTTGAAGTAACTTTCTTAGGAAGATTCTTGTTTATTATAGAAAGGAGATCGCTAACTTTCCCATTCCTTGCATTAAATTGTCGATGAGAATGTCTATGCTAAGTCGATTACTTTCCCTTAGTAACTAGCCGCTTAAATTCATAAGCATACTGGGGCTGGTTAGTCTCTAGTCACTTTCAACTTACAAAAAAAGACCAGAACTCTTTTTGTTTTCGTTTTTAATTGATATTATTTGAAAAAAACTACGTTTTCTAAAGAGTTAAAGAGGCTGAGTCACAAGTTTGAACCTTAAAACGTACAGGGATTAGGAGGTAGAGTTGTGGGGCTGCCGCCCCCAAACCCCCCGCTTTTCAGCCTTTTTTGTTAAGGTTTTTTAAGTCTTGTAGCCTGCAATCAGTTGGTCGTATCAACACGAATGAAACTGTTTCAATGGCATTTTTTAAAATCTTCAGAGAATTTGGCAATGACAACTCAGTCCGTTACAGTTATAACTACAAACTTGTCTCTGTTCCAGGTATAGTTATGTATTCAGTGTGATTATGTATGATGGAAAAATAGATGAACCTGAACCTAGCTGAACCTAAACTGCTTGTTTATGCTGATCCCTTCTTCGGTTCCCTGTTTTTTCTGTTCAAAATTGTTAAGTTCATCACATTATAGCTTGTTATCGGTTAGGGAAAAATCTCTTGTAAAAAGTCCAGCAAACAAGCTCGGTACTGTTTTTAATCAAAGAGATGCAATAGGATGTTCTTACGGTAAAAAATTCAAGCAGACTTTGTTCGTGTTGCAAAGCATTTCTTTGAAAGGCAAAAAGCAGGGGTTGAGGGGGGCTGTAGACCCCCAAAATAAAAATCTTAACAAAGAGGGTTTCAAAAAGCGGGGGGTTTGGGGGGCGGCAGCCCCCCAACTGTACCTCCTAATCCATGTACGTTTTAAAGTTCGAACTTCTGACTCAGCCTCTTTAACTCTTTAGAAAACGTAGTTTTTTTCAAATAATTTCTGCACGTTTTTGTACAGTTTATTACTTATTATTGCTTGACTAACTGTTAGCTGATCGTGTCAGGAGTTAAAGTTGGGGGGCTGCCACCCCCAAACCCCCCACTTTTGAAGACTCTTGTGTTAAGGCTTTTAATTCCTGAATACTCAAATCAAATGCACAGAAAGATTTTCTTTTTTCAACTTTTCTTCGAGCATGTGGGTATACGACATGTTATCAAAGCAGTAACGGTTTTTTTTGTCAAAGTCTCTGCAATCTATTTTCGACGCAAGGAAATACAAAGTAAGATTTGGGTTTTTCGACAAAAAAACTCCTGGGAAAGAGCTGGAATTTTCGGAAGCTTGCAGTCGGTCTTGTCAGGTTAAGAGGACTATTTTGATCTAATTTTATAATGAAATACTATGCTTATAGGAATTTCAAAAATTAACCTGGGCTCTTATGGGAAAACGAGGTTTTTCGTAAATGTAAATTTGGGGGATAATTTTTTCGGTCCGAAAATATCAAAAGGCCCTAACAGGTCGAATTCCGGTTCGAATGAGTCCTCATTCACCCGGATCCGCGTCCAAGTGTGGCCTGTAGGCGTGGCTGATAAAAAAAATTTGATGAAATAAGTGGCTATATTTGGTTTTTGGAAAACAGGGAAGGAGTAATCGGATTGAGCTGAAATTTTAAGGATAAGCTTCCATGCCCTAGTAAAACTTATCCTCTAAATTTCAGTCCGATCGGACAACGTTAAAGGGGGGTTGTGGTGGGAGGGTTGAAACTTCCGGCCCACTTTCCCCCATGAAGATAAAGTCGGAGGGGGGGGGGGGGTGAAATTTGGCATGTATTTTAGTTTGACCTTAGGCTACAAAATGCGATCACCGCCGTCTCTCTGCGACCGCTAGGACCAGAAATCGCTTAACATGCATGATAATGGTAATAAGCTTACCTAAGCTATGGATGTCAGGTATTGTGTTATCTTGGAACGATAATTTCGACAGGACCTGTGCCTGTCATCATCAGGTTCAAATTCAAGACTCTTGCCAGAATATAAAATCACTAAATAAAATAAAACTAAAATCACTGAACAACACTAATAATAAGTCGAACCTGGAATTATTGTTGTAATATGGCCCGGATTTTGGTAGAGGCATTGATGGCCGCTATCCTAGTAGATCTCAAAAAGGTTGGGTCTTTAGAAGTAGGCTGGAGTTTTTTGCGAGTTCTTAGCCTATGGGTAATGGGTTCCCAAATTTCACTGATGCGGAACTCTCCATTGTCTTTATTAATGGCTGGTTTGTTTTTAGCAATTTCCAGAGCTTCTCTGATTTTCTGCTTTAAGAGTTGTGGAACAATAGCAATAAGTTGAGCCTGGTCAAAATCAACGGAGTGAGAAGGGTTTTCAAAAATATGATGGGCCAGTGCAGAAAAAGTATCTTCCTCCTTAAGCTTTGTCTTTTTAAGGCAGGCATCAATGGAATCAGCATGTTCTTTTAATCGGTGATGTAGAGATCTCATGGTACGACCTATATAGGTATCACCACAACTGCAAGGAATCTCATATACTCCTGGTGGAGTATATCGCTTAACATTGTGGTGGGTCGCCTCTTTAAAGAGGCACAAGTGTGCCTCCTTGATACTTTTATAAGTAGTAAATATTAAAAATGCTCGCAAGGTTTTTATTATTTCTTTGCTTAAGAATTAAAATGTTCGATTCCAATCTAGAGTTCAAACAAAATTTGAATGCTTTTGGAAATTTGAAAATTTCTTATCAAGAGTGATTTTGTGCAATTAATTTTTTATAGTAGTTCTGCTACAGCATTTTAGATGTATAGGGAGGGAAATTATAATTCATTTAAAGGGAAAAACCAAACAATTACTGGTCTTCTACCAGCCTAAAACCATCCCTAGCCTCTACCCTGTAGACACTTTTTACAGATATGCTTAACATAATCAGCCATTTTATGAAACCGATATTTTATGCTACATTTCACTGCGAATGCCTATTTGTTCGAATAAAAGGATTTCAAGGCCATTAATTAAAAAGAGGTCTGTTTTGTGGTTTTCAAAAAAGGGCATAATGAGTGAAGGTAAGCAAATTTGTTTCCTTAATATTTTTTCTTAAATGAAGTTCCTTGGTCCTGAAACTCAAATAGAGGAATTTATAGGACCAGAAATTTAAATAATAAACAGCTAAAAAAAAGGAAGAAAATCGATTGCTGCACGTTGAAAACTTTCTTTCAGAATTTAATAATAATAATAATAATAATTTTTATTATAAGCCAAAAAACAGGCCATACAGAACAGTATTCTTAATTACACTCCACAAGAAAAATAACATAAATATCAAGTTTCACTCATTGATGTCAACGCTTCATTTACATATTTACATAACTGCCAGATCACAGTTCATATATTATCCAGTATGATCATTCTCTATCTCACCCATTATAAAAACCCGGACAGGGGTGCGAGTATGCAGAAACAGGCTAAACAAGCTAAGGCAGAAAGAAGTGGGAGGAGTTTCCGACTGTTTCCATCAAAGTGCATTGAAACAAGTGGGAAGGAGTACAAGTGGGAAGGAGTGCAGAGTGCAAAGTGCATTGAAACAGAAAGAAGTGGGAGGAGCTTTTTGTTCACGACGACCAGAAATGATCTGCGATAAGCTTACTGTATATTCTGTCTACTGTGTGCCAGATTGACCTTTTTACAGTCGTTTTCAGGATCCCCGGGAACTCCAAGTTACCACCCTCAAAATACTTTTCCCTTAATAGAGAAAGTTGCTCGCACTCGGTGAGAATATGGGCCACATCCTCAATACCTAGGTTACATCTGGGGCAAGAGTAATCCGCATTTGCATCTGGGGCCACCCTATTTCTTTCAAATACTCTTTTTCTATTTTTTTTTAGTGGCAGGCAATTCATTGGAATTTATTGACTCTTTAAGGTCTCCTGGACCGAGTTTACTTAACCAGAAAGTCTTACAGCAATTAGGAAAAAAAATTTTTTGGCAAATTTTGGGGTTGCACAAATCCCCCTTTCTAAAAATGTTATTTTTCTTTCTAGGTTCGTTTGACCCAGTATACATGCCAAGTAAGCTGCTATTCGACTAGTGCCAAATAAATTTGGGCCTATTTTTGGTGCCACGAATGGATGCAACATTTTCTCCATAGCCTTTGTCTTCAAAAGGGTCCTCTTGTATCTGTCTACCTAAACTTAGAGCATAAACCAATCACAAAAAAAAAGATTTTTTGGTATAGTTTCAGGTTTTACCTATTGATAAAACCAAACTTCAATATATTTATTTTTCATTGAGGTCTGCCTGACCCTTTATTCTTGCCCTGTAAATTACAATCCTATTAGTAACAAAAAGACTTTCAGGCCTTTTTTCGAGCATCACCAGCCAAAACAAGCTTAATTATTTTTTTCAAGCGGATTGGAGAATGGAAATTTAGATCCTATTTTCGTTTGTCCCATATTTTTCAGTGTTTGGTCTATATTTGGTCTAAATATAAATGCGACTATGCCATATTGATAGCCCGGATACATAGTATCTTTCAGTTTGCCTCTGCCCTTCCTGTCAAATCGAAATTTGAGGAGGTCCACTTGGTCCCTAATGATCTCCTGAAAATGGATCTCTATAGCTGTTCGTGATAATAATTAAATAAAAACTAGTTTTTTCGACTGAAAGTAAAGAACAACATCAAAATTTAAAACGAACAGAATTTTTTATGTATATGAGGGGGTTCCCCCCTAGTCAATACTTCACTCTTTACGCTAAAGTTCGGATTTTGTTCCAATTCTTTAAGAATGACCCCTGAATCACAAAGGCCATTTAATTAGAATAACTGGCTCTCTTGAAAGTACTAAAAAACAAAAGTTGGCGTAAGGAGTGAGGTGCTGACGAGGGGGCGAATCCCCTCATTTACGTAATAATTTCTGTTCGTTTTAAGTTTTAATGAGATTCAAGTCAACGGGAAAGCTGGAAGCCACATGAATACATTTTGAAGTTCTTCCCTGACCCATTTTTTTAGACAATGGCTTTCACAATGAATTGTCATTACCAGAAGACCACAAACAAATCTTTGCTCGCTAGTGCCTCTGAACTGAAAGTATTCTTTGGCTTTTTGTTCGTCATGAGTAATTATAGGAAAAGCCCCAAATCTTACATTGAAAAAAAAATCATTGCAAAAACTACGGCTCGTCAGTAGAGATGCCTCAGGAGGTCCAGGGGGAGTCCATATATGGGCATAGAGTCCCTAGGGAGAACACGTGGCTAATGGGGTCAATGACCTCTTTCTCCAGGTGTGTTTTTGGCACGCTCGAGGCGAATGTTATGATCCTGGAAACAGTATTTGTTGTTTTTGGCACGCTAGGGGAGAATGTTATGATCCAGGAAACAGTATTTGTTGTTTTTGGCACGCTAGGGGAGAATGTTATGATCCAGGAAAGAGTATTTGTTGTTTTTGGTCAAGTGCACGCT
>JAQQPU010001769.1:42907-58574 GCA_029168905.1 Artemia sp. Kazakhstan ARC1039 | reverse complement strand
TTATTCCAATGCATGTCGTTCTCGGTTTGTGTGTCTGAATCTACGTATTTGTATGTGTTTTTTTCTCTCTCATTCTTTTTGCCTGTGTGTCTTGGCGGGTGTTTGCTTATTCCAATGCATGTCTTTCTCGGTTTGTGTATCTGAATCTACGTATTTGTATGTTTTTATGACTCTCTCACTCTTTTTTGCCTGTGTGTCTGGTCGGGTGTTTGCTTATTCCAATTAAATGTGATTTTTTTATGTTTGAAGTATGTTTCATGTCATTCTAAGAGATGTAAGAAAAAAGTTGACAAAATACCATGTTAAAAAATAAAAAAAAAATAAAAAAAAGTATAAAAAACGGGGGGAGGGGGCCCAAAAACTGGGAGGGGGGTCTTCGAGGTTGGGGTAGAGGACTTCAAATGCTACTTGTGCATTATACAGAAAACCATCGAGAACTACGTTCTGATAACTTTTTTCTTACACATTTATAACTCTTAATGGAACCTCTATAATCAAAATTGGAACTTGTGTATTATAACGACAACAACCTAGAAATTCTAATTTTTTTTGCCCAAATAATCCCCTAAAATGTCTCATTCTGTTTCGCCCAAATAATCCCCCAAAGTAATTTCTGAATGTTCCTTTGTTTTGGCATCCCAGCATTGTCACATTTAAAATTCCCAGGAAACAACTCCCGCGTTAAATATATTCAATCTCTATTAATCACCTTGTATCTCGTTTGAATTTCTGAAAATTATCTAAGGTGTCCTAGTTACACTATTAAGGTTTCGAAATAATAATTCCTGAACTTATCACTAAGCCTAAAGAAAATGAAGCCTTTTAAAATATAATTTCTATCTCTTTAGAGTCCTGCATAATTCCTAGAAATCAAGTGATGTCATTTCTAAGTCCCTGGATCAATAACATTGTCATGCTCGTATTCAGTGCGCATGTGCATTTTCCCTTCAGTATTCTAAGTCCCTGATTGGCCTAGAAAGAGACACGTGATATTTTACAGTTAGGCTGGTTATAGATGGCAGCAGAGGTGCCCCCCCCCCAGAGTCAATAATGGGTTCCTACTAATGTTCCTACTGTTAAGTTATATACCGATTTAGCCGCAACTTGTTACTAACTGCACAATGAATGAGGTACTAACCTCTAAAGTTTTCGATATTAACTTGAAGTTTTCGATATTAACTAAAGTAACTTGTAGGCGTATACATGTTAACCCTATTTTTGGCAAGACTTTTGTGATGCACATCAAACAACTTATTTAATACTGTTCAGAAGGTCTCTCTGGGGCACACAAGGTTTATACGAAGAGTCGATCGCTTCCCTCCATCTAGTATTGATCTTGAAGAGCCACTTGTTTCGCACCACATTCCAGATCTCCGCAACATTATACCTTTTGACACACTCCAAAACGCCGCTTAGAGACATGACCAAGTTTTAGGCCCTTAACTCTATTCTATCCTTCTCTCTCTCTTTTTATCTCCCCCTCACTCTCTACACGTTTCAAATAGAATTGAAACTATTATAGTAAAGCATGTAGAATAGGCATTTTGGTTCATATCGGTGTTTCACGTTTCATATGAGCCAAGAACTTCCAACCTTTTGAAAGGTGTCTCGCACCCTCTGTTGGGAGTCCTTAACTTAAGGTGGTTGTCATCCTTAAAGACATAATTTTCGGGCCTTTCAATTAAGTTGAACAAAATGGTTATCTAGAAATTTGGATTGGATGGGTTTTTGGGAAATGGTGGGCATGGGAAGGGGTTAGATGTTCTCCAATCACTTTCGACTATTAAAAAGGGCACTAATCCTTTCAATTTCCAATCCAATGAGCCCATTTCGAAGTTTCTACAACAAATCTTTCAATACGAAGTGCCCTGGTCTAAAAAAAAATAAAAGAAAAATAAAAAATAAATTTTGCCCACATCGCTCTTTACTTAGGCAGCCCTATTGCGCTGTCTATGATTTTAGAAATCGGCAAAAGCCTTAGCAAGAGTTTCTGCCTTTCCTGTGGATCTTGTAACACAGTTTCGATAATCTGTAGAGAAGAAATTGAAGTCCTCTTGGATGACGGTAAAGCCTCAGTGAGAATTGTCCACCAACTTTTTGCCGAAGCATGCTGAACCTTGGTGTCAAATCTCTCCTTATACCGAACCAGGGACTGCCGAATCGCATGAACTACATCCTTGCGCGTGTTGAAGAATGCAATCCTGTCCTGTTCTTGCTTTGAAAGTAGCCATCGCTTTTGTGCCTTTTGCTTTGTTCGGATAGCCTTCTGTGCGTTGAATCAAGGTTTGTCCTTACTGGACGCCTGGATCTGATTTAAGGGGATATATTTTTCAACAGATTCAACTACGACCTCTTAGTACTTCTCTTCAGCTTTCTATGGGCCTTCAGAGAGAAAGTCTCTGTCCGCTCATGCTTTATTGGAGGCGGAATATGTTGGTTTCCAAGTGCAATGACGGCAACGTGGTCACGTGTGAAAACATGAGTGCCTACCTTACAGGAGTCAGGGTGATCTTTAAGGATGAGGTCAAGACGAGATGATCCGTTTGGGCCGTGATACGTGTCAAAATCGATAATTTGTTCCAGCCCGTATTAGAAAGATAGATCATACACATCCGAACCCTCCTTGTCAGTATTTTTGCTGCAAAGCCACACGCTATGATGGACGTTCAAGTCTCTATGGAGGATAATGGCAGACTTGGCGTACTTGCCCTGAATGTATTCGAGGGAGGCTTCAAGATAGCTGGTAATCTGGCAGGTTGGAGGATTAAAGACGGTACCAACAATCACGGACTTCATTGGGAGGGTCACCCTAGCCCACAGAGCTTCTGAACCACGGTGGTGGATGGATGGGTCTACGACCTCTCCTTCGATACGAAGTGCCCTGGTATGGAAAAAAATAATACATTGTTCCAACATCGTTGTTTTCTTAGGCAGTGCTAATGCGCTTTACTTCCCTCGGAAAAACTTTGTTTTTTTAAAATTAATCTTTGTTCGTTTTTGATTAAACTTTAATGTAGAAACAACGCTGTCATTATCTTTTTCATTTATACGGAATAATATATGTTCGTTTTAAGTTTTAATGTCACTCTTTAGTTTCAGTTTAAAACTTTTTTTTAATATAATTTATATTCATCACCGATCTAGGGGAGATAAGCCGCCTCTAGAAAATGCTGCAAACAACCTTGACAGTTACAAAGGACTTTCAGTCTATAAAATAAAGTTCATTATCCATACTTCACAAAACAGTACATATTTTTCAGGAATGTTTGTTTTTTGATGAGCAAAAAGATGTTTTTACTCGGCCGACTTCGCCTGAAAAAGCCATAATGAAGACCGAGCTTTATAAATCACCTACTGACTAGCAGAAACTAGAAGGCTACCGTAACAAAACAGAGCTGGCTAAGGGCTCATTTAAAAGGTTATAAAAGTAAAATGAGCAGAAATAAAATCAAATAATCTACCAAGCGTGAAACTACCACAAATCAGCATCGATAAATAAATGAAACCCATAACGAACAGAAATAACAAGGAATAACCGAGTCAAACTCAATGAGCAGAAATTAACATGAGCTGGGCTCAAAACCCCTAGGCCAGAACATAATTTGTACTCTATTGAAAAAAAATACAAATTAATGTGCATTGTCAGTTTAATATACATATACTGATATTTAGTAATCAAAATGTTAATATTATTTGATTTATTAAAGTTATAAAAGTAAAAACGTTTATATTTTTTGCGTAAAGTACAAATTATTTTCTGGCTTTGGGAAGGCATAGGGGCTTTGAGCCCAACTCATGTTAATTTCTGCTCGTTTTGAGGTTGACTCGGTTATTTATTGTAATTTCTGTTGGTTTTGGGTTTCATTTATTTATCGATGCTGATTTGTGGTAGTTTCACGCTTGGTAGATTATTTGATTTTATTTCTGTTCATTTTTTGTTTAATGGAGTTCTTTACTTTTCTTTGAAAAACTTATTTTGTGGAAAGATTTTTTTAATTAATATCAATGAAACTAGTACAAATAAACCAACTAATTGTGTTTCCCTATGCTTTTAGCATTATAAGTTCCAACTTCGCTCTTTACTTCCCTCGAATTTTTTTTTTTTTTTTTTTTATTAATTATACTTATGGGTAGCATTCTACCAATGTTGGTATTACATTCATATGTGTTGGTGTTGTTCGCTAAGGTTCGTTGTGCGAATAGGTGGTCTAGTGCTGCAGTGAGTTGCCACAGGTAGTTTTAGTGAAGGGAGGGGTTGGAGCAGAGGTGGGGTTTGTGTGAACAAAAAAATTACTGCAAGTATGAGGGAAAAAATAATGTATACCAGTGTGCAATCCCTTATGCTTTAATTGTGCCACCGAAAAATTGTAATCCATTAGCAAAGGCCTAGGGTGTAATTGTAGAAGCGTAAGGCAAAGTAATTGATCCGTATAACTTTGTTGCTATGGTCAGAGTGGTCTAACAGGCCTTTGCATTTCTCGGCTTTGTCACAAACAATATGCAAACAAATGAGAGCGATAATAGGGTGTGTGCCCATTAAAAGGACAATGTCACGGCCATTGAAAATCATAATATATTTTCACCGTTTTGAGCTAACGCACAATATACAGTTATCCTCCTGATGTAATGATTGGTGACATTTTAAAACCCATAGGTGTCTTTCTCAATATGAATTGATATACCCCCGGAGACTCCCGACTGTTAGTATACCTAAGGAGGGGACAGGGCAAGGGGGCAGGTGCCTGCTCCCTGTGATGATTGAAACTATAATTGAAGGGTATATTTCGTCAATTTTGAGATACGATGTCGGAAAAAAAAACAAAAAATACCTTTTGTACCCCAGCAGTCTGGCAAAATTTATGGTTTCCTGCCTCCCCTTGTGAAAAATTACGCAACTGCCCTTGGGAACATATGGTCAAAGTTTTACGGGAGAAATAGTATGGTTTTTCTTTTAAATTGGGGATAAGGACACCCAAATCTTATATTTTAGATCTGTATATCCTGAATTTCCCTAACGGATAGTTTGGAGGAATTTTGGGAAGATTCTATCCTTGTATGTTCAGATATGATAATAACGTTTAACCTATTAGCTTCAACATGGGCGTTTAAAAGGGAACAGGGATCAAGTTCAGACATTTGCCAGCATAGTAAAAACAAACCCTTAATAAACTTTTCTAGGCCCCAGCTTCATAGAGCTAGGGAGAAATAATGTAAAACCCATTCTAAGGTTCTCAAAATGATTGAACCATCCCCTTCTATGCATAAAAATCAGAGGATAGGGATAGGACACTTTCAAAACAATGAGCCTCCACCACTGCCGAAAAATTTTGCGGTTAACTCGGAATCACGTTATATTTTTAGAATGGAAGAATGGAATAAATAGCGAAATTTAGCGAGAATTCGGTCTCTACTCCTTTTTTTAATCTCAATTAGTCTAACTTGTCAGTGTGGCACTAAAACCACTCAACTAGAATATTTTTCGCTAGCGATCTGAATTCGCTAATCAAATCTATCTGATTCATGAGAATTGATCTGGACCTCAACGCTCAGCGGAAATATAAACGGAAAAGGTAGTCCACCTCTCAGCTCTTCCTTCTGAAGTTGATCCAAAAACCTCTTGAAATTTTTTTCACATATTCCCCCACTCAAAGGCAATAAATAACTTATAATTTTAAATGCAATAGAGTAATCTATCAAATATGAATCAATTTTTATAAATTGCCCCACAATCTCCACAAAAATATCCTTCCGACTATTCTCAGCATGGAAATTATATTAATATTCATTTTACGTTGTGTATAAAAGACTGCCCCAACCTTGGTGACCACGAGAACTAAATTTTAAAGCCTGTAGAATGTTGGTTATGTTTCCATTGCGTAATAGCCTATAGAAAGAGTAAACCAGTTTGTTAAGCCAAAAATCACGTGTAAAGTCACGGCGGGACAATTCTGCGAAAGTTGCTAAGATAAGAGGGGTCAGCCACTCTTGAATGAGCTAAAGAATGCAGCTATGACCGCGAAAAAAAAACGGAGGGGGCGACTGTCTGCGGATTAAATAGTGAAGCTTTGAGCATATTGGGCAGGGTTGCCACCCGACTGAAATTCACTTTACTAAAATCTGAAACTTTGTTTTACTAAATGCTACCAACTCTCCTAAAATAGCTAAATTTGTAGTTCCCAGATTTTTTTTTTGGATTTCTTCTGTCATAGTATGATTGAAAATCCCGGAAACATCCGGACACCCCAATAATTGGGGTGAAAGCAGAGCGTGCACATCAGTGTTGGCCTTTTGTGGTTTAGTACTGTAGTTATTAGTATTGTTAAGTTATTAGTATTATTAGTAGTAATAATTGAAAAGGCAAATGCATAGTCATACACTTTTCCCCTCTAAAGGGGCTCGTGCTTAGCTAGTTTCTTTTAATAGCAAACATTAATAAGTGCAAAGGAACAAAACTGACCAAAATGTATGCGGAAAACCCACAAAAGAATAGCAAAACGTATAGAAGACTGTTGAAAAAGGTTAGCCAACTTCTTGTGTTTTTTATGTTTGTATCTACTCCGTTTGATAAATTTGATACATATTGATTATTTTATTTTCTATCTAGACTTTAATGTTAAATCTTCTGAGTTTTAATGGTTAAGTTTGTCGTTGTAATTTGCCTATTCAAATAAACTTTTTGGGGCATAACCATAACTTGAGCTCTATTGGGCTGTGTCCAGGGTTGCCGCCCGATGAAAATAAAAATCACTAGATTCTAGGGGTTTTTTGGTTGATTTAGTGATTTTCTTTAATTATCAAGTGATTTATGTGCTAATTTAGTGACTTTTTTTATTTAGGGAATATAAAAACTCACTAGAAATAGTGATAAATCACTAGCGGTGGCAAGGCCGTACCCAGGATTTTTTTTCGGAGGGGGTTTTACTCAAAGTTTTTTTTTCGTTGATTTTGAATTGAAGTTATCAAGTATTTTGCAGTAAGTTGCATCAAGATATGGCTAATTGTAGAAAGAGACAAGCCAAGACAGATAGTCCAAGTAATTGAGAGGCAAATTTAGATGGCTGCGGCACGGGTAAATGGCGGGAAAAAAATCCGCTGATTTTGAATTAAAGTTATCAAGTATTTTGCAGTAGGTTGCATCAAGATATGGCTAATTGTAGAAAGAGACAAGCCAAGACAGATAGTCCAAGTAATTGAGAGGCAAATGTTTAAATGGCTGCGGCACGGGTGAATGGCGGGGTTAAGTATGACTCTCTTATTGGGACACATACTTGTCAGGTTAGTTTTTGGAAAGGTATGCCTGCCTAGAGTCTCGGGCATGACCAATAATTTAAAATTGACATAGGACCGTTAGATTTCCTGGAATGAACAAGGCACGCCCGCCTATGGTCTTAAGAAGGTTGACCAAGAATTTAGGATTGACATAGACCCATTAATTTGCTTGAAATATCAGGCAAACAATTGTTTAAAACCATCTTTATCTTCCAAATAGAACCTATTTGTTCCCTAAGCTCAGCCCCACATTCTGAGAAAATTTCAATTTTTCACAAATTTTTCAAATTTTTGGGTCATTTGCCCAAGACTGTTACGTTTTTACGAGTCAAAAAAACATTTCAGGAGGGGTTCAAACCCTTCTAAACCCCCTTTGGGTAAGGCCTTGAGCGGTGGTAACTCTGGCTGGATCTGGTTCACTGGTATTGTTTTGTACAGATCTGATTCGGAACAGTGTTGGCAAGTGCCTGGTACAAGATAGTCGAACCATAAAAACAAAAATCTACCGAATTGCTTGGACTTTGACTTATCTTTTCCTAAATTAATTTAAAAAACTTTTTCCACAAAATAAGTTTTTCAAAGAAAAGTAAAGAACTCCATTAAACCGATAATGAGCAAAAATAAAATCAAATAATCTACCAAGCGTGAAACTACCACAAATCAGCATCAATAAATAAATGAAACCCAAAACGAACAGAAATTACAATAAATAACCGAGTCAAATTCAAAACGAGCAAAAATTAACATGAGTAGGGCTCTAAACCCTTATGCCTTCCCAGGGCCGGAACATAATTTGCACTTTTATAAAAAAATATAAATGTTTTTACTTTTATAACTTCAATAAATCAAATAATATTAACATTTTGATTTCTAAATATAAGTATATTTTTATTAAACTGACAATGCATATTAATTTGTATTGTTTCAGTAAAGTGCAAATTATGTTATAACCTTATATGCCCCCAGTGCATAACTTACAAATCTTACCCTGAGGGCTGTGGGAGGAGTGTCATCCTCAAAGATATAATTTCTGGACCTTTCAACTATTTTGAACAAAATGGCTATCTCATAATTTTGATTGGATGTATTTGGATAAATGGTGGGCGTGGAAGGGATGTTAGTTGCCTTCCAATCACTTTCGACTATCATAAAGGGCGCTAGCCATTTCGATTTTCAATCAAATGAACCCTTTTTGAAGTTTCTATGACAATGCTTTCTACAAAAACCTTATATGCCCCCAAGGCATAACTTACAACCCTTGCCCTGAGGGCTGTGGGGGAGTGTCCTCCTCAAAAACATTATTTCTATTTGGAAATCAACTACACTGAACAAAATGGCTATCTTAAAATTTAGTTTGGGTGTATTTGGGGAAATGCTGGGCGTCGAAGGGTGTTAGTTGCCTTCCAATCACTTTCGACTATTAAAAGGGCACAAGTCACTCCAATTTCCAATCAAATGAGCCCTTTTCGTTTTTCCTTTTCGTCAAATGAGCCCAAGTTTCTACGACAACTCCTTCGACACGAAGTGCCCTGGTCTAAAGAAAAAAATAATAAATAAATAATACATTGTGTCAACATCGTTCTTTACTTAGGCAGTGCGATTGCGCTGCCTATGATAGAGGTTAAAGTTTATGGTCCCTGTGAAACGTCTTGCTTTAACTTGAAAAGTGACAAGTCTAAAGCTTTAACTTGGACTGAAAGTATCAGATTCTTTTGAAATTGGATACATCAGTTTCAGATCTTTTATTCATCTAGTCAGAATTATGATATTGCTTAGACTTTAGGTTATAACATTACTTAGGCTTGGTTTAAAATAAGAAAATTTCCTTATTTTGTATTTTCGACATTCGACCTATCTTTTCATCTAAAAAAAACAAAGAGAATTCCGAAACCGTAAGCGGTAGATTAAAAAAGCTGAATCTCGGCTATGAAATGAAAACAAAATTGTCAAAATGAAAACAAATAGCTTTATTGAAAATTTCAAAGGAGTCAAAGGAACATTTGACGAAAGAAAAATAAACTAAAACAAAAATTATTCCCAAGAGCCGAGTGGCATATGGAGATCAAGACTGCAGAGAACCACAAATTTTATTCAGCATTTCTCTTATTCACACAGATTTCATTAATGTAAGAGCCTAAGGGGCGTTCGTACCATCGAACTTACAAAAATAGTTTCCTCAATCTCTGGCCCACTCCTCCTCAAATCTTGAAAATTGTTTGTGAGCCCTAGAACAAAATATTTTGACATCTGCCAACTATCTGGGAAAAGTGATATTTCCTCAATCATGAACTTTGTTTTTAACCTGTATACATCCTCACCGACATAAATTTTTATTTTCCAGAATGTTTATTCTTCTTTTCAGAAAATGAAGAGGCCCTCACAGAATGCCGCAAGTTCCTGTTAAACACTGGTCCTTAAAATTTGCATAAACTACCATAGATGGCGTTATTCGTCTTCACGTGCAAAATTACTGTGATAGGTGATTATTTGTGAGAGTCTAATTTGCTGTTTTTGCTTCAATTATCTTATTCGTGGAATTAACAGGAGGCGGGCTTGAACCCCTGCAATGTTCACTTGACGGCTCTACATCCCACCCTTTTCCATTTGAAATTCTTATGCATCTCCTTTTTCGCTCATATTATCAGAATTACTTTGTCTTAATATATTCATTAAATTCAAACTTTTGTTTTCTTACAGTTAGAATATTGCGTACTACGGTAAACCTAACCTTCTTGGTTTAGAAAAAAATTCACATCTCTCAACCCATTAGCGACCACTGATACAAGAAAACAGGTCACAGGATTTATGATTCTATGTAATTGGGACGAAAAAAATCTGAATATGTTGGTGACCTGAAAATATCCCGATATTAAACCTCCTAGTTTTTGTGAAGTTTAAATGGATGGAGGAATACCAAATGCCAAAATTTTCTTAAGGCCTCTTTACAGATAGCCTACGCACGATTTTGTTTTAGATTTTTATTTTTTAAGGGGAGGAAGAGGGCTCGAAAACGCAAAAATAGGTCAGGTATATCGGAAACATAACAAATTAGTTAAAAATTTCAAGAGGGCGATAAAGAAAAGGAGAATAGTTACAGCCCGAGACTTTCTCCCACTGTAAATATGCCCTTTTTTATCATGAAAGTTTTCCTGTTTGATATTTAAAAAAACTAACGTGAGCACAAAAAACACAAGAATAAATTAGTAGCAGCAGCTTAGAAATTGATTGAACAAATAATTAGTGCAAAACAATCAAGAAATTACAATAACTTTAAAATTTAAACGTTTCTTTTGTAGTCCAAGCCAAAAAACGTTAATTTACAGAAAAAACTATAAAAGTCTTCAACAGGAGACACTAGAATTTGCACTGTAGGAACAGTGTTTCCAATTTTCTTTTCAATTAATCTGTGAAACGGCATTTTCTATTGAATATAGTTACTGTATCTTCCTTTTTTTGTCAGGAGATGGATTGGAAATTCGGTAGTTCTCCCGAAAAATGGGTAGAAGTGGAAACACTGTCTAGGAAAATCAACTTTTGCTAAGATTGAGTTGTACATGCAAATAGACAGATTACATGTTCTGGAAAAAAGCATAACTTGAATGACTTCTGATTTCCAGAATGATGGAAATTTTGAGCTAAAGGGGTTTAGAGCACGAGGCAGCTTGGATCCATATGAATTGTATCTACCAATTCTTTTTTTTTATTTTACACCGAAACTTCTAAGAATATGATTTAGCGGTGAGCTAGTGTAATTAAGGAGTCACTGATTAGATAAAGTAATTGAAGATAGTTTTTCTATGATATTCTGGGAGGAAAATTATTTCTAATGCTAGTGAAATCTCTTAGGTGAGCTGCATTTCTCGTCTGACAGTTTTATGTTAAGAGCAATATGTTTATGTTTAGAGTTTGTTTTATATTAAGAGCAGTTTGTTTTATATTAAAATAATAATATGTTTTATGTTTAGAGCAGTTGGTTTTATGTTTATACAAAACTATATTTAGTTTTATGTTTAGAGCAGTTGGTTTTATGTTTATATAAAACTATGTATAGTATATCGAATCTGTATAGGATTTCACCGCTCAGTATTCCACCGCAAAATTTAGATCATTTGTCAAACGAGACGTAAATCATTCATTTGAACCAGTCTGATGTTTTTTTTATTGTTGTTGAGACGCTTTGAGTTCTGTCTCCGCGTATATTGTACAAGTAGTTGCTTTGTTCCAAATATGAATTGTATATGAAAAAACAAAAAATTCAGACACACAAAAGGTTACGCATAGAAGAAGCAGCATCAGGTGGATAACGTGAAGCGTAAAGAAGATGACACAAAAAGGGAGTACATATAAAAAAAACAATTTCGAGAAACTTGACGTAAAATCTTTGAGTCTCCCTCGGTTTGTGCTAGCTAATGTTCTTCCGTATATCTAGGAAGCCAAGAGACAACGAATAATCTCTTCCAACACCACCTTCAGCTTTCCCGTTGACTCTTTTTCTGTGTCTGCTTTTGGCTCTCTCTAAGCCTGTTTTTCCAATCGAGCCTTCTGTGTCGTCACCCCTTACAGTGAAACTAGAGAAGTCATTCTTTTGCTTTTTCAGATTTGTTAGCTTAATTCCATATGATCATTAATCATCCCCGTTATTTTGAATTCGGTCCCATATAGAAAATTATCCTGTCTCATGATTTTTCTGTGCCCGTAAATAACGGATTTTAAAAAGCCTGAGGACATGGCCACTCGGGCCTTTAAATTCTCTTCCTTTTAGCTTCGCTTTCGGGTAAATTTTCTGGCTCAGGGACACTAGTCAAGGGTGATATTCTTGGTAAAGCTCAAAGGTATGATCTTTTGGGAAAACCAGAGGGCAAAAGTCGATCTCAAAGTGAATTACGGTCACTGTGCCCCCCCAAAGGGGATTGAAGCAACCCAAAAACTGAGACTTTTAATACTATTATATTGAGATCTGAATAGCAGGGAAATAACAAAAACTGGCCCGTCCTTAGAAAAAAAAACGAGACTGGGCGTTTGCTCTTACTCGGGGAAAATAGTAGAATATTCAATAAAAGAACATGTTTTCTCGCATTTTTTTTTTACATTTTTCCTGGGAACAATTTTGCTGGTACCTCGCCAAAAATTTGGACAGATGCCCCATCTCTGCTTTTCCTTAAATAAAATCTCAACGTATGTTCATCAACATTATCTTTTTACTACAGGTCTGGAACGGCAACAGATTTGAGAGAGGGAGAAATATTGGTAGTTCCATATCAAAACACGATTTCTGCAAAAAAAAAAAAGGTTTAAACTCATTGCATTTTGAAATTTCGATGTTTAATGAAGAACTACTACAGCTTTGAACGCGTTGAAACAAAATGTGTTGGAAATAAATGGTTAAGCAATTTCGTAGATGCCTCAAATTAATTTATATTAATAATTTTATTGAATACCACAGGCGGTGTATCATACCCCAGACCCGTGTCCTGCAGATGATGTGTTTGATTTTAGATGACTAATATTTTTTGCTTCGAATTGATCGCACAAGAATACACAGGGAGTCTCCCGGTAAGAGGTAGGTTTTAAAGCTAAAAAAAAAAAAAAAAAAAAAAAAAAAAAAAAAAAAAAAAAAAAAAACAAACAATATCATCATAAACTGTAAGCCTTCAGATTCGGGGCTAGGCAGCAGGGGCGTAATTTGTGGATTTGCTTTAGGGAAAGGGGGGTGGCAACTGCCCCAGTTTGCTCCCCCCCCCTATCTAAAATTTAGGGTCTTCAAAAATCTTGTCAAAACCAAGGTGTCTACATAATTCAAGCATCTATAGAAACTGATCAATTTCTTTAGTATAACTTTGCCTTTTTGGTGCTATATGAAGGGTCGGATTTGACTCTTTGGCACCCATAGGCCCTAAATCTTTGGCGCCCCTAGGGGAGACATAGAGATTTACGGGTAAATCCTAAAAAATTCGGGGATGTACCAAAAGTAATGAAAGAGAGAGGTGATACCGTGCTCTCAGCTGCCATTCTTGGGAGGCATCTGACAGTTTATAAGTGGCTACGGAATTCCTGTGTTGTTTTAAATCACTTTTCTGTGAATAGGCAACGCAGCAGCAAAGTGCACCTGCCAATTTGACGATAAATCACATCAGTCCAATTTTTGTTAAGAAAAAGAATCGCTCAGTGTTTCTTTTGCACCCCTCTCGTATTGTGCGCCCATAGGCCTGGGCCTACTGGGCCAATGCGGAAATCCTGACCTAGCTATATGGCTTATTTTTCATTGTCATTTTCACTTGACTTGAGAAAATTGGATCGAACCTTGCCCTCAACCCCCACCCCCAGGTATTTTACGAAATTATGCCACTGCTTGGGAGGTATAGAGGAAATTACTTTGGGAAGAAGCAAAGCATCTCGGATGGAGAGGGGGAAGGTGGCACGAATAAAAAAAGAAGTAAAAACAAGTAAATTATTTATAAAATAAAAAATGGCCAAGTCTTGACTTTTTTCTTGGGGGAGCAGGGGGCACACGCCCAAAGGTCCCTAACCTTAGCCCTGTTTCGCGCTTCAAGGTTTTGTCATGTGAATGTCTACTCTCCACCCTCTGGTGCATATCTCGGAGAACAATTTGCTCCACCATGGGTGGCCCCGCTTTTGCCGTGCGTGGCGTGATGTCATACACTATTTTTGACATGAGGTGACCCCTTGGTTTTATAAATAGATCTGCTGAGGGACATACTCAGGAGGAGTCTAAGGACCGGGGCCCCCACGAAAACACAAATTTCCCAGATTTTAGACAGTGGTGTAATTTTGTTGAAATCGTGGGGGGGGGGCTAAGTTGGAGCAAATTTTCTCAAATCAAGTGAAAATAACACTGAAAACTGAAAAAAAGCGATATAGTACCATACAGGCAAAAACATACTAAACAATACTGATCTGTTTCTGTGGATGCTTGAATTATGCAGGCATATCTTAGTTTTGACCACAGTAGACAGAATATAACAGTAAGCTTATCGCAGATCATTTCTGGTCATCGTGAACAAAAAGCTCCTCCCACTTCTTTCTGCCTTAGCTTGTTTAGCCTGTTTCTGTATTAGCATAATGCAGAAATGCATTAGAATGCATTAATGTATTAATGAATGCAATCTAATGCATTAGATAATATATGAACTGTGGTTTTGACAAGATTTTTTCGGAAACCAAGTTTCAGATGGGGGAGGCAAACTAGGGTTGGGGGGCAGTTGCCCCCCTGCCCTGTAGCAAATTACATCCCTGATGTCAGAGCACTTCTCATTCAAATTATAAAAAAAGCTTCTCCCCGGGGCCCCCCCCCCAAAAAAAAAATCCCGCGTACATACGTGCTATCTTTTTCCCTCTTTTAAACAACACCGTATGTTTTGACCTTTGATCACCTATTTAAATCCAATATTTAAAGGTTTTGCCATAAGCTGGTAGCGCATAACACAAGTGCTTATCTCCTTAAACTAATCTAGGCGTATAGCCAAGATCGTGCACGCTAATGAGAGAAGGTTCTCATTCAAAGGCATATCAGAGTCAGTGAAAGAGTTGATTAAACTTGTGATACTATGTCAGATCCGTGTTCTAGCGTTGTCCCACCCGGTAATAGAAATTTGTTTTTATCTTTTCTCATTATTTTTTCAATTATAATTATTTAAGTTAATTTTCCAGTGCGTTTTAAAGACTATGATTTTACTTTTAAATCTTTTGTGGAATGACTGATTTTTGGCAAATAAGTATTATTGGGTGATATAACTTTTTTTTTTATCTTTCCTTTTGCCTATTTACAACTGGAATTTTTACTGACAAATACCAACTTTTAAATTTAATCCTTGGAATGTTCACGCACAATTTAAGTGAAACAGTTGTTTATCTCTGTTCACGAAAATCTAGGGTGATTTTATTTTATTGGCTAGACTAGAAAGACAACATTTGTGTCCTGAGTTTTTAAATGTTCTTGGACACAAGCCAATAAAACTGATAGAAATTTGGTTTAAGCCGAATTCACAAGCAGATTTAGCTGACGCCGAGATTCGGCTAACATTGGGCCAAGACCGTGTCCAGGGGGGAGTAGGGTCCATAAACCCCTTCCCGAAATGTTTGTCCGATTTATCAAAACAAATTTTTGACGCGCTTTTTATAGTTTTTTTTTTGTAACGCCTCCGTCCCGAAAAAAGTAATTTTGTAACAACCCTCAGAAAAAATCCTGGATACAACCCTACTTTGGGCCCATTTATAATACATTTTAGCTAAATACCAGACTCAGCACCGATATTCAGTTTATTTGAACGTTTCTGGAATTCAGCCAAGGCCAAACCAATCAGAGAATAAGGGTATATTTTCTATCCGAATTAGTCAACAAGATATATCTTATAATCATTATGAGTCCAACTTTAGCTAA
>JAQQPU010001769.1:17048-31710 GCA_029168905.1 Artemia sp. Kazakhstan ARC1039 | reverse complement strand
TGATCTTGATACTAGTCGAAGATAAATATAATATTGATTAAAAAGTGTACAAAACTAATTCGAAGTTCATTAAAAGGGAAACACAAATAAAATAACAATCGGAACTGCTGAAGGACCTTGCTAAGTACAATTTTGTCTCATATGTATGTCTTTGGCGTTTGTTTCATGACATAAATCTCAGAACATTGTCTCTGGACTGCAATTTTATAGATAGTTGCATTAATAACGGCCGGTCTAATTTCTTGTCTCTGACTTGGTCGTTCTTGTCGTTCTAATTTATGTTTTGAAAGCTACGAAACTTTTGTTCTCATAACTAAGTTTGAAAATTTACATCTTTTTGAACCTTAGAATTGCAATGTCATAAAAACATTGTAAAAAGTAGTAAACTTTGACGTCACTTACCTAAATGACATTTTGGAGAGATCAAATATTTTTTTGTTAGATCTTCTTTAATTCCCGCTTTTATTTAATTCTCTGATATACCAGAGAACTGAGGAAAATATCTTCCTTGTCAAGCCAGAGACAGATAACAGAAAATTTCGACCACAAAAGTGCATGTAATCAATCGAAAAATGCTTCACTGTTTCAGATTTCGAAATCTGGAGCCCAACTCTGTCAATGAAGACTGAATCCTACCAATTTTGAGTTCTAGTGTTCTGAAAAGCAAAATCCACTCAATTTGCGCCTATCTAGTAAAGTCGACTCAGAATTTCAGGTTTTTTTTTTTTTTTTTTTTTTTTTTTTTTTTTTTTTTTTTTTTTTTTGTATTCATCCCTGCAAGATCAAATTTCCCCTGAATTTCAAACTCCACTCAAAAAATATATAGTGAAAATGTGCCGATGGCGCATTTTCGCTTCCCTTGGTGCGCTATCTAATGTCAGGCACCTAGCATCACTGATCAAAACCCGCTTCAAAAGAGAAAAAGAAAATAAACTATATTCTGCTGGTACTGCCGCATTCAAAGATGCGTGGCATCAGACTACGCAGCCATAGAAGCGGAAGTGTGACGAACGTGGGGCCGTGCTTCGGATTTTTGTTCGGAGTAGGACTTTAAAAAACGCGACGAAATATTGTGTACATGTATTTTTGTTACTTTTATGCGATTCGGGTAAACATTTCGTGGTGGGGGAGGTTCAAACCGGGTAGCCTCCTAGACATGGACCTGGACTAAAGAACCATTCTTTGGGCGAAAATGGGCTGAAGGTGCTAGTTTTGAAATGAACAATTTGGTTTGACAAATGCTCTAATTTGGAGAATTAATTGCAGAGCCAACTCGACAAAGCGCCCAAATGGCGCAATTGTGCTTGGTCTGGCAACACTGATCTAGAGCCTATGAAAAACTAAGAGAGGAATTTGCTGATATTGTGCCGGGATATTGTGTATAAATATAAATTGTCCGTCGATAAGCTTCCTATTTATAATAATTTTCTGTATTGAGGGGAGCTCTCAACCTTGAGGGTATCGATTTCTGCAAGGAGAAGTTAGGCCATATACTTACCCTCAATTTTCTCCTCTAAAGTTACACCTTTCTTTGTAATATCGATTACAAAGAAAGGCTGAACATTTTGTAATATTTAACAATATAATATGATACTTTCTGGCAAAAGTATTTTCCAAACTTTAACCCCCTACCCTCCGTCGATTTTTGTTTCTAAGATTGTTTGACGGTAAATAAGTCGAGCGAAAACTGCCAAGCGACATTGTCATGTGAAATCTGATTGGTTTATGTGGTTGAAAAACAAATTCTCTTCTTCGGGCTTTCTATATAAAAAAAAAGAAAATAGGTAGATATTTTATTCTTCATATGTTTTTCTGATACATATCTAAAACAGAATCACAATTGAACATTTTGCGAATGCATCAACAGTAGGCCTTTATTCATTTGAAACAGCTTTTTGAAGGAGAAACGAAATTTTCAACACTGATTCGAAACGGGAACGCTTTTCAGACTGGTTATCATAGGGTCCGTTCGAACTTATACTTGATTCTAATTGGTGGATTATTTTTAGCTGACCAATCGTAGACCATTCTATATTCTTATGTTATGCAGCTTACGTTAAGGAATAGTTATAAAAAGGAGCTTAGTAGGCCAACAGGGATGAAAACCGCTGAAGATCTTATATTAAACATATTCCAGCTCATTGCTACCATGCGGATTAAATCCTTTTAGTTTCTTCTTCATCACCATCATCGTTAGTTACACGTATTCTATAATTGATTCATGCGACCAAAAATAAATATTATGTTTGAAACTTGAAAACTGTTTCTCTAAGAAAGACGAATTTTTTTTTCTCATTTTTCAAGTAAGGTGCATAATTTTATTGTAAAAATTGAATTTCGAATGATAGCGAAGAAATCCAGAATCAAGAGTATAACAGTTCTGAATTCATCTACGGGTAATTGGCTTTCGTTTCTATGAGAATCCAGCCTTGGTTTTTATTCTCGATTTCCACGTAAGGCCATATCTACGTCTTCCATTTTCTGGTAATTTTATATCACTAACAGCCTATTCAACAGATTCTTATTTTGGCTGGCACTTATGAGGAAAAAGCAATAACATTGGAATAGGCCTACAAAAAAAACATTCAAACGAAATTTACCTAAACTCAGGTTTATTTTCTCCTTTTTGAATAATTACTCTCTTTGAAGAGGTTTTGTTAAATTTAAACAACCTCTTTCATATAATTTCCCATTTTTATTTTAATAATTTAATAAATTTCATCATTATCTACTTCTTTTTGGATTTCATTGTCTATTTTAATGAGCAGTTGGAGTTTATGCAAAGTCCTGTTAGTAGAGGAGTCTCTGGAATTGCACAGTGCTTCAGGTGGATGTTATTAACTTGAACCCCCGTGTTAAAAAGGAGATATCTAAACTCTCTTGGATCTAAATCACTTCCTATATCCGATGAATAAACAAAAAGAAAATTCGAAAGGAAAACGGTCAATTTAAAAGAAAAACAATACCGATTTTCTTTTTAAAATATTAAATTTGGCCTGGATCCATTAACTTTAGCTTCATAAAGTTAAAAATAAATAAAAGCTAAAAACAAGTCAGCTAAAAGTAAAAGAAAAATCTAGCAAATACCTATAGAAATGTATAAATAGTGGAAATGATCACAACATGGCCACATCCAGGGTGGGGAGGGGATTAACCGGTTTGATCCCCCCCCCCCTGCCAAATTCTCGTCTGACTCGTACAAAAGTAACAAAAGTGTAACAAGTAACACGTAACCCTTCATAATCACTAATATTTTTGCAACCCCCTCCCCCGACCGAAAATCCTGAATACGGCCCTGAATTACGACTACATTTAGTGTCATAAAAAAATTATAGAATTGAGAATGAAAGTATGCTAAGCTATCGAACTAGCTCTTTAGGTTCAGCAATAGATGGAAACTTTACAACACCTTTCCTTTTTGTACAATTTTCTCCTTTGAAATTCTTCCACGGTTCTTAATGTTGTTTTGGTCAATTGGTGAATATTTTTCTCTTAATTTTATTTGATCACGAACTGGGAAAAGGGAATCTGTCAAACATCCAGATTTTGTAAGGTAACCAAACCTTAACCCCCTTTCCTCCTTCTGTTTACTACTCATTGTGTAAAGTTTGTTCAACTAATTTTGGAAATTCTATTTGCATAGTCTATTTCTTACTAAATTTCGTAAATACTTCTGTTCCTTACATTATCAAAACTAAAATCAACAAACCCTTCCAATAGTTTTGCTCTTCCCTGTTATTTATACCACTCTCCTTGTTTACCGTATCTTTGTGTTTCTATTAACTGGTTTATTCATTTGCAATTCTAAATTCTACCGACTATAATTTCTTTTAATCTTTTTGACATGTTGACTTACTTTACATGTTGACACTTAGAAATGTTGGGTGTGTGTGTGTGGAGGGGAAGAGGCCTTTATTCACCTCCCTAGATTCCCACCTAGGTTTCGAAAAACATTTTTTTTGGTATTTTTACTGAGCAATACCGTCTTTTTGGTATTTTCATTGGAAAAAATAAAAAAAAGCTACCCCTCCTAGGTTTTAAGCATACATTTTGCCTCCACGAACAATTTTATGGATTGGCGCCACTGTATCAGTGTATTCTGGAGATAGAACTTACAGCTGATAGACCTGTACTGTAGGATGTAAAATCGGTGGAAAGCTTCTGAAAGCTTCATTAACGTAGTTAGATGAGAAAAAACTTGAAAAGTAGAAAACACGAGGACATATACAGTCAGTGAAAATAAAAAATGTGCAAATATTTCGGCCGAGACCTCCGCTCGACCGTCCTCAGTGCAAAATTAAGAAAAGACCGTAAAAGCACCGCCAAAATAAAAGCAAGAGCCTTTCCAATTAACGGTGAAAGGGTAACTGAATAAAACATCAAACAATAAATGGAAATTCGAGAAACTAAATCCGAGTTCATTTTATTTAATGTTTTTTTTAAAAGCCAATCGCTTACCAAGTCTGGTATCATTTAACATTTTACTAACTTAGCTAAACTACTTATCCTAGGTTATTAAAGAAAGTTTACCCGGAAAGCAATTGTTTGTGTTTCTGTTTCCTCACAACCACTCTTATTAGCGTTATGAATGTTTCTAACTTGTGTCTAAACCCAGTATGACATTAAGTTTTTTTTACAGGAATTATGGACAAGAACTCGGTCAGAACGTTGGCATGACAATTACGAAAAGGGAATAACTTTATTTGACTTACCAGTCACGTGTATCACTGGGCATGTAGAAGGTAATCTATTCCTTTTTTATTTTAGTTTCTGAGTTTAGTCGTTAATCAAGGTCAGAAAAGTACTTTCCAAAGCAAAGAGTTGGATGGACAGTGAGGGTCTTTCAATAAAACACCTCAATCGCTTACCTGAATGCTTCTATTTCCATCTTCAGCTTATCTTCCAGATGTGCATCACCAGGGGTTTCGTTCCAAACTCTTTCCTAAAAGGGGTCATTTCATCTGTTGCCAAAAAAGGAAAAGATCCAAATAAATGCAAATCTTATAGACCCATAACCGTCTTATGCATCTTGAGCAAAGTGTTTGAAAATGTGATCTTCTCTGAGCTTGATACTGGACACTTTGGGGACAATCAGCTTGGATTCCAGAAAGGTCTTGGGTACCTCGAGGCTCACCGCCTTCTGGCTAACGTACTTATGGACTCAGAAAGAAAAAAGTCGTCTCTGTATAAGTGGACCATTGATATATAGAAGGCGTTCGATAGCGTCAATCACATGCAAGCAGTGAATACTCTACTGCACAATGGAGTAAGTTCGAGCATAGTGAGTACTCTGAAATTATTAAAGGTATATAATATAGTGAAATTTTGAGCTTTTTCTGGTATGAGCTTCCTATCTTTTAAGTTTGTGAAAAAAGCCTATGACAATCTTTAATGTAGTGGGGTTTGAACCTTTTCGAAATTTTCACTTGAAAATGTTTCACTTTTGCTTTCTTACGCACAGTTGCTTGATATCCAGAGTGAAAGCTGTACAAACAA
Organism: Artemia sp. Kazakhstan ARC1039; assembly: GCA_029168905.1. Lineage (NCBI taxonomy): Eukaryota > Metazoa > Arthropoda > Branchiopoda > Anostraca > Artemiidae > Artemia > Artemia sp. Kazakhstan ARC1039. The sequence goes on along the minus strand of JAQQPU010001769.1, from coordinate 26,214 downwards.
AACAGCAAAAAGAAGATTAATCTACCATGTTTTAAGTATAAACTTTGTCATCGAGTAGGGATAAAATTTCCCTCAAAAGATACTCCCCACCTAGACACTGCCTTCCAAGGACTGTTTCTTAGCTCATTCCCATCTTGTCCCCAATTCATTGCTTTACCTCTAGACATGAAAAAACCTTTCTCCCTTTCATTATTGATAAAATAAACCGCTAGTTTTCCTTTTTATTATTTTGGTGCTGGTAATACCCAACTTTTATGTTCGTTCGATTGTTTTGTTCCCTCTCCCTTTTCATATGTTCTTTAAAAATCTTTTTTAATGTATATTTTATTTTCATTCTTTTTTTTAGTTTTATGAGTTTTTAACTTTATAACTTGCTGACATTTGCAGTTTTATATCTTTGACTAAGAAAGGGTTTGTCATTCTGATATTGTTGTCGTAGCATTGTTTGCCAGTTTTCTTTTTATCGTGCTTTTTTTCATGTTTTTTTTGCGTATATTGTTTTTCATGACTCCGAAATGCGGATTCGGCCCTTCGTTGCTTGGGATAGGAATTTTTTTAAATAATTATCCTTTCTCATTATCTACGAGCATAAGAATTATTATTAAAATTGTGAACCAGTGGTTATGGTTAGAAAAAGAGGAACTAATGGAAATTCTTTCCTAGTAAATGTTATCCAAGAAAACTTTTTTTCATGTTTATTTAAGTTAGTTTAAAGTTAATGCTCTGTCAGTGACATTTACCTAAGCTAAATCATCTTTTTGCGCTGTAAGGTGAAATAATAGAACACTTCCACTGACAAACCAGGTTTTTCAAACAACATTAAGAATTATCATTCGAACAAACAAAGCGTTTTTTTATGAAATGGACGTTTTTCACGAAAGGGTTCTCAATTAACTAAAAAGTTGACTATGAAACTACTATTAAGAATTTTTCGTTGTTAGATATCTGCAAAGAATTTCTGGTAGGAAATTCAAACTCGACAGCTTATGCTTGCCTTTATGGTAGAAGTCTTGGCTCTTTCAAAATATGATGATTCATTAGGGCTTCCCAGATTGAATAATATTCCTGTTTATTAAAAGTACTTACTCAGAGGCTGTATTTTTAATTCTGGAGTTTAATTGTCTTCTTGTAGAAGGAAAAAAAAGGTGTAAAATTTTCACTAAAAAGTTAATTTTGGCCTTCTTTATTGTTTTGACTGCTAGAGGCCTCACTTCCTCACCAACCTGATGGTCTGTTCCTAATTTTTTGTAGGAATCACGCTATAGCAACTTCGAAATTTCTTCCAAAAATTTCCGTTCTATTTGCAAAAGCCTTCTTAGGTAAGCTTTCTTAGTTCACTTTTTCACTTTTTGGTAAATAAAACGCTAAAAGTGAAACAAACAGACTTGTTAGTTGACTAAGTTTTGTTTAATCGAACGCAACTAAAATTGATTAAATCGACATGTAAAATTTGATTGTTGAATTGTCCAAAGTCCAAATACACAGTCTTTTATTTCGAGCGTAGTTGTTGACTTCACAATCCAGATTATGAACTCACCGTTCCAAACGTCGGTGGACCGATTTTTTGTGATCTGGATTGTTAGTGGAAAGGGGAATTTGTAATCAGAATTATGAGTGAAAAGGCCTCAAATTCTCTGAAATAAAGATGCACTTTAAAACAAAAATAGCCGTCACCAATGATTTATCCATGAATTTATTATTTTTCCTCTCTTATGTGATTCCTCAAATGTGATGAATTTTATATGTGATTCCTCAAATGCGACGAGTCTTAGTAATTTTCCGGGTATCCAGCACTACATAAGGAAACATATTAAGAAAACGATTCTTACTTCATAACACAGAGAATAATCCTAGTTAACTCATTTTCAGGGGGATTCACTTTTTTCAATGTTTTACAATTTTGTTTTAACAAAATTCGGAAAAATAAACATAAGTTCTACTGCATTTTCGCTTTTTAAAATAATCCATAAATGCAATTAAATACTACCAGTGCCATCTATTACACAAAAAATATTAATGGACAAACACGGATAAATTAGTATAAGTTAGGTTATTTAGATGACAGTTGGGTGTTAATAAACGATTTTCAAGACTTAAGGAATAGATATAAATATTTAAAAATGTGATAGAAAAACTGGAAGTACAAGGAAAATAGTGAAGATAAAGGTTATCTCCCTGCAAAATATGCTAACTAGGATTATTTTGCATATTATGAAGTAAGAATTGTTTTCTTAACATATTTCCTTATGTATTAACTGAACCCTAGACTTGTACCATTAGTAGTATGTACATATTGAATTTACGTACGGCCCTAGGAATCTCTGTTATTTGCGTACGCCTCTACACCTTTTCAAAGAGATTCAGGACTCCCTCACATGATATTATACTTCTGGTCCGTCTTGTGCTAGTTGGGAATTGCGTAATATGTTATGAAGGACAAGTTTCTGACATAATTTACGTAGACTAGATTTCTACTTCATGATATATATGGTATACATGCCTTTTAGGGTAAATCCGTGTCAGAAAACCAGTGTGTCTTGTTTAGGTGTTAATATATTCAGTTATTTTTTTTGTATAAATTCAAGTTTCAAATTATAATTTTATACAGTTTGAATACTTCATTCGTTCTATCAATATCTATATTTTACAATCATTTACATTGATAGAGATATGGAATCTTCTAAGCGACTTCTGGTGAGTAAAATTTTCTTATATTATAATAAAAAAAGAAATCTATTTTTGTTTCGCCATTAAGTTAAGGAAGAATTTCCTTTACCTTCCTTACTTACGCTTTTTTTTCACCGTGCTGTTAGCTCTTTTAAAAAGCTTTCTATGTTAATTAAACAGTCCATGTGTTTCAATTTTAGTAAATATTCAAAAAAGAGGCAGGTTCACTTCGATTTTGGCTCATTGCATATGAAAAATTAAAATAGAATTTGCATATTAGTTTCGGCAGATTTAATCCGGATATGAAGGGTCACCCCCTCCTCAATATCATGCTCTTTACACTAAAGCTGTTAGCACTTTCAAAAAAGCTTCCTATTCTAATTAAAAAGTCCCTGTTTTTTTTTCTTCAAATTTCGGTAAATATTCAAAACAGGGCCAGTCAGTTTCGCTATAAAATAATCAAATCGCTTTTCATCCTTCCACTTGAAAAGGGATGTTAATATTCAAACAGGGCGGGTAGTTTCACCAATAAAATAATCAAATCGCTTTACGTTCTTCTACCTGAAAAGGGATGTTTTCTCACTATTTGATTAAGAGCATGTTTACAAATTTGTTGGCTAAATGGCTTTTCTCAAAATTGAGTTACGAATTAACTTACGAATTAACTTACATAACGAAACTTCTATATTTATATGTTTTTATCCCATGTATTAAGGAGTTTACCCCTAGTCAATACCTCGCTCTTTACGCTAAAGTTCGAATTTTGTTCAAATCACGAACTCTTGAATCACAAAGGCCGGTTAATTAGAATAGAAACTTTAGCGTAAAGGGGTGAGATATTGACTAGAGGGCGACCCCCTTCATATACTTAATAATTTTTTGGTTTAGGTGATGTATAGGAGTCTTCTTTCTTCCTTTTTTCTGTGATTTTAAGTATTTCGGAATTTAGATATATAAAGTTTGAAAAGCTTTGCATAAAAAAAGATCTATAATTGTCAACTTTTTGTGTTTGGTACTATGGAATTGAAAGGCCCAGTGCCTTCCATTAATATTCTGAATAAGTAAAAATTGAAGTAGCTAATTAAATTGTGTCATTTTTTTCAACTTTTGTGAGTTTGGTACTGTGGTATTGAAGGGGCAGTGCCCTCTCATAAGCTAAATAGTTTGAAAACTGAAAATGATTTTTATTTTAGAATGCTGTTGATCAGCCATCGCAGCAAAAACGTGCAAAATTGGATGAAACTGAGCTCCTATTCCTAAAGTTCAACGCGGCACCACTGACAAAATGGAATACTGGGTACTTGTCTGTTAAACGAAACACACTTAAAGAAGTGAAGTTGTATTGATCCTAATAAAATATATCAAAACATGATGATAATATTGTAGAAAAAAAATATGGAAAGCAGGCCGCGTAGAACAAATTATATTAAATACCTAACCCCCTAACCATCTCTATATATCCGATAGACAATTAATATGTACATGCATCGTAGTTTTTCTCACTCAGAACAAGCAAATCATAACCGAACCCACAAAGGGAAATCAGTTTTTCTGTCAGATCGTACACAGTGTAATTCTAGAGTGTGTTTCGTTTAACAGACAAGTTCCGGGTAATGTTTGAAGAACTTCATAATTTTTGAAACAATCAAAAGAAAGATAACAGTGAAGGCTACTTTAATAATAAAAGTTGGTACAAGATTCGTCATCGGGGGGGGATATTTACCTAAGCTTTAATTCTTAAATCGTTTGTAAATTTTTAAAAGCTTTTCCTTTGAAAAGAAAAATTGTGTCCTCTGGAACTAGTAAAACCACTATCAATAGGTTTCAATCACGAAGAAACAAAAAAAACATTGCTTACTATCAAAAGCAAGCTGATATTCATTAATCAAAATTTTTGTCAGGGACTTCAGATGTACAAGTGCAGTCTGAATTTGTAAATGTACATATTTTTTTCTTTCCATATTTTCGAAAATAAGGCAAATTTTCTCAAGCGTGTAACTTTTGATGAGTAAAACTAAACTTAAATTTCTTTCTAAACTATTCTATAATAATCCTATTTTATTTTCTTTCATTAGCATTAACCAAATTAGCAGTATATAAAAGAGTGGTTATAACGCAGAAGTACCAAATTGCCTATCATACTTTTTTATAGATTTATAAACCTTACCTGTAATTTCTCTTTTAAGCAAGATGTTTTCTAATGCAAAAATCCATTATTTCATTAAACAAACTCCATATAAACAAGCCACTATTTCACAGTTGGCTGTTGAACAAACAAGCTTAAACTAAGATATGTTTGCAGTTAACTTTGTAAGTAGTTAGCTCTTATCAAAATAACTCATCAGAAGGGTCAAAAATTTGAATGTTAATCTGACAGCTAAAAATGAATGTTAATTGCTCGTTACAAAGTGGTTCAAATAACCGGATGTTTTGATCTTAGAGATGAAGAGATTAACACGGGAAAGGGGTTTCTTAGTAATTTCAAATGTGATAGTGCAGGGATGTCAAAAACAAAAGGAACATGCAGAAATTACGTTTAGAGATTATTTGGGCGAAACTGTTTTAGACATTTTAGGGAATTATTTCGGCGAAACAATAAGAGACATTTTAAAAGATGATTTTAGAAGATCACGAAGAATAACTTTATAAAAATAATGGTTATTTCACATAAAAAATAAGCCCCTTTTTTATAGATTAATGAAATACCACCGGCATTGGGCGATGAAACATCAGCATTTACTGAACCAATTCTAACACCACCAGTGGAGTTCAGAGACGAACCATCAGCATTAGTTCTAGACAATATGGAATGGCATAGAGGTTTTCTTAATAATGTTTTTGGGAATATGGCTAGCGTAGATGATTTAACTTGTGACTTTGCTATGATAGAGGATCCAGAATGGGTAGATAGATTCATGCGTGAGCATTTAGGTGATGTTAGTAGAGCAACTGAACCGGATCCTCATATTCTATTCTCAATTCTATGTCACCCCCCACCATTCCGCTTCATGATATACCTAGTGCTAGTAATAGTAGTAGTAGTAGTAATACAACAATGCAAATTGTTGGATCTAATTTTTCCGGGGAAATTTTTGACGATAGTTTTATAATTAGTGAATTGAGTCCTGTGCAAATAGGGGCAGGACATGAAAATAGTGTCATGTCCCCGGAATTACGTGAATTTTATTTGTTAGAGTCTGCTCTAAGTCACTTACAAACATACAGGGTAGATTTTAACCCTCCCGAGGAAAACGTGATTGACGGGGGCATTATTTTAACATATCCAGTGAATGTTCTCCATAGCTACATCGACCAAATTCGAGCACAAATAGAGATTTAGATTCAGAATTGGGGGGGGGGTCAAGGGGGGTTAAAGCATCAGTGAATCAAAAAGTTTATTTACAAAAGGGAACATCTGGGGATATTTTTTATTTTCATTTTTCAACTGGCAACCAGACTTTTTACCCTGGTCTAAATGAATTTGAGAATAACTTTTTTAACTGGGTAAATAAATTGATATTGACTTTGGACACGTTTAATGAGAGGGGAAGTGGGTCCACAATTTTATACATTGAACACATGGATCTGAATCTCAGTAGATTAAAAAAAACAACTTTATTTTAAGGGGGGCGGGGAGAGGTAGTCGACGAATAAATTGCCACCCAGATTTGTCGGCTACAAGAGGGGTTCAAGGTTTCAGATTTGACACGGGGCTGCAATGCTTTAAATATGCATTTTTAGCAGCAGCCCATAAAACATTAAACAAAGATTCAACAATGAAAAATCTCGACAGCCTTGCACGTAACGGTGGAGAAAATTTCCCTAAAGTAAATTTTGATTGTTTAGAGGGGAAGTATCCGGTGTCCTTGAAAGAAATAGCCATATTTGAAAAAGCAAATGAAAATCTTGGGTTGGGGTAGTTTTTCTCCAGTATGACACGGAATTTGTAAATTGGGGAAAGAAACCAAATAAAAAAGGGGTTTTATATTCAGTTAGGACACCGATGGTGGATAATGTTAAAAATTGGGTTTGGGTTATTTACGAGCCTCCCAAAGATGTAAATTCCTATGGTCATTTTTTCCCCGTTACAGGAATAAGTCGACTCCTATCCCAAGGCAAGAACAAAGGAGAATGTTTCTATTGCCCCATGTGCCTTTCCTCATTTAGATCTGAGCGAACATTCTCAGATCACATGGGGCATTGCAAAATTCATGGGAATCAACGAATTGAAATGCCGGCAGAAGGCAAAGATACTTTACAATTTAAAAATTTCCAAAATTCCCTGCTACAAGCTGATAAAATATCTTTAGACTGTGAGGTATCAAGACTGGTTGAGGTATCTGACCCATCAAGGCCAAATATAGTGAAGGAACACAAACTAGTTGCGTGTTCTTATGCGCATGCCCGTCGCGATTCCAATAATAAAATGCAGTTGGAAGAGTTTTTTTTGGCTATGGATGAGGAGGGTAGTATGGAAAAGTTATTGATATCTTTAATAAAAACAGCAAACGCCGCAATTTCACGATTGCGTCACACCAACTACCCAATGACATTATCAGATAAAGAGCAACTGGCACTAGAAAAGGGGAAAATTTGTTGGGTTTGTAGAGGTGTTCTTGCCCCAAAAGACGCTGTCCAGGATCATAATCACCTTATTGACCCCAATTCAACGGGAAAAGTAACTTTCGGGGGTGGGCTCACAATTCATGTAATTTTAAAATTAAACACCAACTCTTTCTTCCGGTTTTTATACATAACTCTAACTACGATCTGAAGTATGTAATACCAGCAATGGCAAATCTTCAAAGAAATGGAACAGTGGATGATGCATGGGTGATAGACAGCTTTTCCTAAAAAATCATTCCTAAATCATCGGAAAAGTTGCTTGTTTTGGAATTTATGTGGAAATTTGTTGAAGCCGATGTTGAGTACACGAATAAAATTCGCTTTTTAGATTCCTACAGTTTTTTCACTAAATCATTGAGCGAATTAAATTCAGGTGCAGAAAAACGATGACGGCTGCAACGCTTTCCCCCTTCTCAAGCAACAATTTCCAAATGATTTATATGATTTGTTGACGGTCAAGGGCATATATCCTTATGATTATTATTGTTCCATGTCGAGATTCGCCGAGGAAACTATTCCTCCGATTGAATCGTTTTACGACAGTCTACATGATCGTAGGTGCACCCTCGATGAATACAGTTTTGCTAAAAAAGTGTGGGCAGAGGGAGGGTGTAAAAATAGGTTTGGCTACTGCAAGCTGTATTTGTCGAGTGATGTGTTAACTCTGTTAGACATTATGTGTAAAAATACGGACAAAATCTATGGGGAATTTAATCTTAATTTGGGCTATTATTTTTCATATCCTCATCTGGTGATGGATCTCATCCTAAAAATTAGTGGGGAAAAAATTGGGCTAATCACAGACATTGATCAGCACCTGTTCATCGAAAGGTCAATGAGGGATGGTTTCGTTTTTCATGGGGATCGTATCTTGGAAACTGATCCAACAGGAGAGAAGACAGGGACAAAATCCGATGCAGTTTTCCTTGATATGAATTCTCTCTACCCCTCGGCCATGTCCCATTATACGCTACCTTGCGGTGACTATAAATGGCTCCATGACCCTCAAGCTCTTCGTTTCCCCAACATTGACAGTGTTGAGGAGAATGGGCCGGTTGGATGATTTTTTGAAATTGATGGAGAGATACCAGTCGAGCTTCACGATTCAGTAAAGGATTTTGTTTTCCCGTGCATCAATAGGCCTGTGACTAAGGACTCTTTGAGCCCTCGCAATAGGCGTTTAGTCGAGGTGGACGGATTGCATTGGTCACCTTCAAAACAAAAACTTATTGCTGACCTTCTGCCGAAAAAAAAATATAGTTGTACATCATGTGACTTTAAAATGGATGTGCAAAAACGGTTTCAACGTCACAAAGGTTCATAGAGCACTCCAGCTTAGTCAAAACCCCTATCTGAAAACGTTTGTTGACACTTTTGTCAACAAACGTTCTGAAGCGCAGACGGAAGCTGAAAAAGAAATTTATAAGCTCATTTTGAATTCGGCTTTCGGTAAAATGTGTGAGAGTGTTCGCAATAGGAATCGTTGTGACGTCGTGACCGATCCCGAACAATGTGCTCGAATTATTGCCGATCCAAATTACACTTCCTTCACGATCATTGGCCCGGACATGGTACTATTGAATAGGAAAAAAAGACGCATTGTATTAAATAAAAATATTGCTGCAGGCAGTGCGATCTTGGAGATCTCTAAAAAGCTCATGTTGGAATTCTACTACAATGTGGCTAGGGTACAGTGGCCGGAAAAGGGGCAAGTAGAGGTCTGCTACGGGGACACGGATTCTCTACTGTTAAAAGTAAAAACCCCAAATCTAATTGATGATTTGGCGCACGGTGAAATTATCAGCTCACGGATGGACTACACCAACTGGAATGGGCTATACCCAGAGCTAGTGAAACGTCGGGCGCCAAATCA